>CM061920.1:226937686-227014381 GCA_031002005.1 Vandiemenella viatica | reverse complement strand
ACCACAGTTACTTTTGTAGATTTTTTGTTTGTTATATAAAATTATATCACTTCCTGGGGACATATTACTTCGATTCCGTTCTGCACACAACATTTTTGGCCGCCCTCTGCTACGATAAATATGCTTTGGAGGATGGAAATCTGTGAGCTAGCAACGTATAGGTGTCCATGGGAAAAACACGTCTTTTCCTCATTAGTGTACCCCTGCTACTTTCAGTATCTGTTCCTGAGCTTTATTGACAGTCATCGTATGCAGCGAAAATCTGCGTCTATACTATATAATAATGGTGTCTGTAAATTAAATTTATACCATACACAAACTGAACGAGTAGAAATAAAGCCTGAGTGACGGATATACATGACTTACACACGATATCCGTCTGTCTGTCACCGTTCGGTTAGTTTTCAAAATTTCATGACACTATATGTTATTCATCCAGGAAAATTGTGTTGTGTTCTTCCTAATGATACAATTTAATCAAGATCCGTGGAGCCGTTTAGTCGTGAAAAAGTTACAAAGAGAGTTACTTTCGCATTTATAATATTACTGTAGATAAAGTACTAATTTACACAACAAAATTCCCGTAAGAACAAACTTGGCAATGTCGATATTCATTGCCCTGGTTAGTGGACCACAGAATAGTGAAGATCGAAAGCGCCTCTAAAGTGTTTGCTGTACCGTATATAATCGTCAGGATTGAACGGCTGGTGTTTTATTCATCTCGAATTAGGTTGTCCGTCGCAACTTGTCAGTGCGAGGCTTATCGCTGGCTGACAGCTTAATTATACTGCACTCCGGCCGGCTTTCATGTCCTCGCTAGCTGACACGGCTTCCATTTGGAGTGTTCAGACTGCCAGCAACAAGTGAAGCTACTCTACCGGTCAGACCGTATTAGCCAGCTACATGTAAGGGACAACATGTAATAATATCTAAGCAATGATTGATATCTAGTTGAGACTAACGTGGAAATTAGTCTATAGTATTGACATACAGCTAAATTGGCAAACTGGGATTTTGTGACGGTCAAACCCCCGACCGTGGAATGGCTAGCGTGCAGGCCTCACAGTGATCGCCAGTTCTAGTCTGGCGTAGTGCGTAGTTTAGTGTTTATTTTGGGGTAAATCACATACAGTGACTGATGTTCAGGAATATTATAATATTCACTTTAAAATGCCGTAAAATTTGCGACAGAATGCTTATGGATGTGCAGTCGGATAATTCTGTGCGCTTTCTTCATCAGGTGAAATAGTTGTCCCGAAATGGGTACTACACTAATCTCAGGTTAAGAATTGCTATACAGGTAATCCAATGGGCGCATTCACACTACGCGGTCCGCTCAGGTCAGGGGAAGGCAGGTCAAACAGAAGATCGCGCCGCCGCCGATCAACAACGGTCAAGACCTGAGCTGAGCTGAGCTGACCGCTAATGTGAACGTGCAACAGTCTGGTCAGATCAGATCAACATAGACGATGAACGACTAAAAATAAGCAATAAAAAAAGAATAAAAAATAAATGTTTTAACAGTATGTTATTTCTGATTATTATAAAGTTGGTAAATTTATAAAATTAAAATATTATTATTTCGTATTGCCAAGGTAGAGATCCTGCTTCCGAATTAAAATGAATTCATTTTATATCGAAAGCTTCCTTAAGGAACATTAGCACCCAAACAAAGAATATTTGTAAAAAGGGGTTAGTCTCTTTCATCCTGAGATTCACTATCTGCATAGCATGAAATTTTATCTTTTCGTAAATAATTGTGCAAAATACATGTTGCTAAAACTATGTTATCAATTAATCCTGGAGGAGAATTAGGTTTTCTAAATCTCAAAAGCATTTCCCACCACTCGTCTCGCACGTCGTAGCCGGTAGCTAATTTTTAGCCTCTTTATTCAAAATCAGTGCGATTTTAACTAACGTTACCGTAGAAAAATGCATTGTTCGCTATGAGCAGCTGAAATGGAATGGCATCGTCTACGATTTGATCTGACCTGACCTGACCGCTAATGTGAATGCTACAGGCGAAATCCTGACCGCTAGTGTGAACGGGCCTTTACCGGCAGTAGGTTTTGTAGTACTACCGCAGTACTCATTTCGAGGAAAACAGCTTCACGTGATGAAGACAGTGGAGCTAGCTATGGAAACGTCATGTTTTGATAAAGTTATCCCGCTGAACACACTGTAACACCCCTCAGACCCAGCTCTATTATTTTAAAAATTATGTATAGTAAGATGGGAGTGATTTTATGAATATTCGTAATGTAAATGAACATTGCTTTATGGAGAGAAACTGTGTAAATGGTATGTAATATGATGAAGCACAGTATTATGTAAGAAACATTAATTAACAGTTTGTAATTGTAAGTGCTGATGTGTGCCACGATGTTTAGAGGACAATTCTCAATGGTTTGGACAGGTTTATGTTGATAATTTTGTGTGTATATGCATGTAAACAGTATTAACTCTCATATTAAAGTATTTTCTAATGATTGTGAGTGATTTTGTAGAAGTTCTAATTTTTTTTGTATGAATTTGATTGTCAAAGTATTATTAGAGTTGAGAAACGTTTGTCACGCCTTCTCCATGTTTCTGTAGCATTTAATAAACGCGAGGAGATGGCGAGCAGAATTATTTGCAAATCAGTTGTTTCCGGAAGTCTTACAGTCGTTTAATCGTATCTTTGGACGTGTCTATTGTGCCTTATCCACGTGTAATAAATATAAAATGGAGCTCACAGAGAAATAAATATGAAGCGATTCGTCGGTGTTTCAATTTCATGTAACTATTTAATCCATTCAAAAGCAGTAATTATAATCTTTGGAGAAAGGTAAAAATCCTCTGATGACCAACTACAGTGAACTATAAAATGTAGAATCGTCATTAATTGACGACAGAACGAATTAGTTAACTACCGAAGAGCGTATCAACTCGTCAATAATATGTTTCGTTACGTCGTAAGGGAGACTCCATTCTCATGAGACCGAGGGTAACCGTAACGCTCTGGCCTCGTATTCCGGAGGGACACCGTTTCGAATTCCCGTCCGGCCATTCTGATTTCGGTTTCCAAACGTTTCCCTAAATCACTCCAGGCGGATGCAGCGACGGTTCCTTCAAAAGACCGGTCCTTTCCCGTCTCTAAAGACATCTACGTCTACTAAGTATAAAGCCATAAGCAAAAAAATAAGATTCTCTCATCGGCGCGGCGTTTAGAAAGATATTGAGATTGGTCAATGGCCCAAATGACGAGAACTTTTTTCTTAAGAAAGGAAAGCAAAAATATTTCACTGACACGCATGTAGTCGTAATTCCAATAAAAAGTTTTGCTGATTTGTCTTGAACATTTAACAATATGCCACAAAAAGATTACACTCAGTGACACATTGATAAAAATCTTCTAATGTTCTTTAGACGTTGCAGTGGGAAGACACATGCTTCTGAAAAGATCTAAACACAGAGCCAGAAACAGTAAACAAGTATTGTTTGCAAGAATTTTGTATTCTTATTTTCGCACTATATAGTCTGTATATTATTTTCTCCCCCTTTTTCTTGTACAATGTTGAGGGTGTAAAATTCAAAGATCATCGAGACAATCTTTTTTCCTGCTATTGGCCTGAGAAGTATTTGAGTTGTATATAATTCTATCTACAATTATATTATTAGTGAAACATATATTTTTTACTTGAAGAAACTTTCGCCAAGTCATGCAGATTCTTCCTGAATATATCCTAATAATCGATGATCAGGGGACGATGGGTCTCGATCGCCCAACGCTAAAAACCTTCGCAAAGTTAGTGATTTATTTTTTGGAAGCTATACCTCACTTCGACATGGAGGTTCTTAGAACCGGTAGATGACTGGGGTCAAGAAATTCGGCCACGACTTTTAGAGGACATCATTCCGCCATTTTTCTTGAGTGACTTCGGAAAATCTAAATCAGAATGGTCTGCTAGGGAATCTAATCCGCGTCCTCCTGAATGCCAAACCCGAGCTACAACCATTTATCCACCACGCTCAGAGCTGTCAACTGAAACAAGTCTATGGTGGAAGGTGTCCATCGTGTGAATGGGATTAAAATCGATGCTTGTCAAGAAGGAATAAAAGTGCTTGAACCAGCAACTTTCCACTTGGAGACTAAACCAGAGGAAATGTTCGCATGTAATTCGTATCACAAAACTTGAGCAGCACTTCAGATGCAAATGAAGGCATCTGGAACACAGGGTGCGGAGGAAAGAATCTGCAGGCACAGGTTGATGTGCCGGTTATGCTAATGGCTGGCATTAACGTGAACTGCTTTAAGACCTGTCGCCCTCCAAATGGGAATGTCCTCAGAAGTCGCTCTTAGCTACCAGCTAGCCAGTAGTAATAGATAAATCGACACTTCCTGAATAATAATTCTTCACTAGTCCGAACACATGCGCAAGATTGTGCGTTTATGTTGAACCTCCCACACGTCAGTAGTAAGCTCGGGTCTTAATTTACTTAAGCCGTAAACCTGTCCAGTAATCTGCATCAACGGAACGTTTAACATGCCCTCGTTTCACATTTATTGCAACAAAGAACTTTCTTAGGGTTAGTTTGGACGTTCAAATAGGTTTTAAAAAATTAGCAACATAGTAAATTGTTTCTTACTTCATAAAGTATTTTAATAGCATATTATGCCTGTTTTATGAACAGACCTGGATGTATTATCAAAAATGCAAAAATAAACATTAAAACCGAAGACTCCTGGATTTTTAGCGTCTTTTATGTAAACGAATCAACTATCACCATGGCTTAACATAATAAGCGTATCTAATATATAAATCAAAACCGATTATTTATAGACAGTGTTATTAATGAAGCAAATCTTAAACAAAACGAACAGAACAAATAGAGTTATGCTGATCGAATACGTACACATTCTCTCTCTATCTCTCTCTCTTCATCATTCGACCCCAACCCCTCTTTATCACACATGTAGGGAAGGAAAGGAACACATCATACCGAAATTAAGAATACTGGTCCAGACAACTCAGTATGGCGGTGAGCCATTGGAATGTGAGAGCCATTGTTAATTATCTTTTCTTTTTGTTTCGGCCAAGCGCGTTGGTTGAGCAGTGACATTCTGGGCTGGCGTTCGGGAGGAAGGAGGTTCGAATCCCTGTCGGGCCATCTATATTTCAGGAAAAAACCAGATTGGTTCCTGCAAAATGCCTAGACCAAATGCCTACCCGTTCCTTGCTCCCTGCCCATTATCCGCCTCTAATTAGATCTACGAGGCGTAAAGCCATAAGCAAAAAGAAAAAAATATTCAGCCACTGTTAAGCATTTAAGATTATACGAAGATCTTATGCTTAAAAATAAGATTCAAAACATATAGAGACAATACTTTTGATACTAGATATCAAATTCATGATAACCCTTGACACATAAGAGCAGTGAAATTAAAAAAAAAGTTTTGGCTTTTAAAACATGCACCACTACAAGTAGAAGAAACAGATGCAAGACTGTAAATATTATATGCCGATTGCAAGCGACCAAGATGAGAAGAAAGTTGCAGTCAAAAATCTTTGTGATCACAGTTGAACCAATCAAAAATAGAAGAGGTTACTCACAACTCTGGAACATGGAAGTGGCTTTCGAAGGTTTACTTACCTGAAACAGAGAAACAAAATATCAGACAGAGCATAAAATAAGATCACTGGTGTATTTACGACGTGTAAAGTAGTTCCCTACGGAACAGCACAAAATCTAAAGCATTACAGCTTGTAATCGGAGTTCTATTCCTGACTGAATAGCGTATTCACTGTGATGTCACAATACAACTAATTAACAGATGCAAAGGAGCAAAAATAATTGCACCAAACCTAAACACTTTAATCATTATCGTGCTTTTCGGCATTGGTTGATTAGTCATTGTATCAAATACACTACCCATCAAATTTTAGATACTTTAAAACACAAAAAATAAATACGGCCACAGAAATATAAAAAGTATTTTACTGACCCCTTTTTTATTCACATTTTTCTATATATATATATATATATATATATATATATATATGTCAACAATATTTATTATGTGACAAATTTAAGTGCGATGTAAGATTGTAGATATTATACCCTCCTTCTAAGTCATTAAGATGCAAATAAATTTTAAGAGCGTTACATTTCTCTGTGAATACATTGCTAAGATTACAGTACAAACAGTACAGTACAGTACAGTACAGTACATTACAGTACAAACTTCAGCATTCAAGCTGCATTATCGCCACTGGACAGAAAGAATACTCGCGAAAATACGCCTCCCTTTACCCCACGGTTTCTCTTACTTTTGTATTACAATCAATGTGTGTAGGTGGAGTCATAGTTAGCTAAATTCAGCGATTAAAACGTCACAAATAGTGATTTATGAATCCGTATAGTATCATGAATTAAGCCCTTCACAGTTTTACAACAATAATTGTAAAATCGGTTCGTATGCTATCGTGACTTAGCTACATTTAATTAAAATAAGCACTGTAATACCGAGTTTCCCATTTTCTTTGTCTACACCTGTAATAAGAAGACCACTCCAATTCACGTAACTATCCAACGTTATGATCAGATATTTGAAATCTTTCTAATATGGGTTTATTTTTCCAATAATTCATTTATTACTTATTTTTGTTATATGCTGTGTAAGGAAGACCTAACGATCATCAGACCCTTACAGAAGGAATTGGGGTTCCCTCAGATTTCTATGCAGTCATTCATTTATTTAAGGAACTAATTTTTTTTTTACAATAATCTTAGAAGAATTTTTTTATTTCAGTGTCATCCAATTAGCGCTCTGTTCATCACAAAATGTTTTTCGACTTAAATATTTAGTTCGTGTGTGCATATCTCCGTTTTACAGTTTCAGATTGATATTGCATTGTCTATACGTTAGAAATGTTAAATTTCTAGAGATTATTCTATATTTTTGTTTATTACTATGAAATATTTTTCCAGGAGAGATGAAGTTTTTTTATGTTTTCTTGACTTAAAAATGGTTCAACGGCGTTCAGTTGACTTTTAAAGCAGTTCGTCTCATTTTGGTCTATTCTCGATAGATTTAAATCATCATAATTATATGGCATTAAAAAAAAGGTTCTAAACTTCACTCCAATTAAATTTAATTTTAATTAGGCGTTTGAAATTTGGACAACCAAATATATTCATCGCTATTGCAATGCTTTATAACATTAAAACAACAAAAAAATCCACTGCTTCATGAGTTCTGAGAAGCTACTATTAAGTTATTAAAAAGACGATGCAATCTGAATGCTGCTTGGGAAGAGCTCTGGTCGCAAGTCTACTATAGTATTTGCCGGGCAGCTTTTTCATCTCTGTGTTTCCGTTGTATACTGACTGAACCACCTGTTTATTGACGATTTTGTTTGATCCGGAAACGGTTGGGAAAGGGTTCCGTTAGAAATTATGTATGGAAATAGGAACCGTTCTTAGCCAAAACAAATGAGATGTTCCAGACAGCACTTATTCGATTTATCTGCAACTGCAGCAGAAACGTAGTGGAAACGGATAAGAAAAGTACCTGAAATTTGGTGGAATGTTACGGTGGGTTTCAGAGTTTAATAGCTCGTTGACATCGGGGTCATTAGAGTCGTATGTGTACTGGATTCAAGGAAACGGAAGATATTCCGCCATGGCCTTTCGAATAAACCATCCCGGTATTCACCTAGAGTGATTTTTTTATTATTATTTTTTTTAACTACAAAATAACGAAATCTGGGTGCCTCACGGGGATTCGAACCCGCGTCTTCCCGAATGTTAGGCCCGAGCGTATATCGCTTACCCACCAGGGATGGTAGAGGTTACGCAATAGGCAACATTATCTGCATGAGGTGAAACGTCTTCGTGACTCTGGGAAGGAGAAAAAGGCCGGATGCCTGGAGACAACAGCGCTCCATCAAGTCAACGCGTCCGCCCACACATCGCTTTCTCTGTCGTGAGGCATTGCCGGCCAGGAAATCCTGTAGGTCCTGCAGCCGAATGGGAGTTTTATCACCAGGCTATATGCATCTATCGTCGCCACCTAAACTAGTGCAAGTGTTATCCATACTATTATAAATCTGGCATCACATTAAAAAAAATACAGCAGCAATTTGGACGATGTTTCAAATTTTGAGAGCTGCTGGTCAAACTTGAAATCTGCAAAAATATCTTATGACTATATGTGACCTAGGAACGTAGCGAGAAATTATAATCATTTCGAAATGGGATAGATATGCGCCACAGATCTCTCTGTATTTCAGATGAGCACTCATTTCAAGAATCTCAAAAAAGGTCATACTGTTATTCTTCAGATTCTGTTTTCTTTTTTGACTGCGGTTATTTATTTCTTCCGTTTTCAGAAATACAGAACATTAAAATAAACAGAACACTTGAATCAAAGTAATAAGCGTAAGTAATATTTAATTTATTGTAATTATCTTTGATTTGTAAGAGATTGTCACTTAAGATGACACTTCTATTCTTTTGATACCGTTTAAATTGACGTTTTATTTTGGTTACTTCTTTCTTCAGTTTTCTGATATGCAGTAAATTAAAATAAACGTTATACGCTAGTCAAACTACTGCATCATACATCACCACATCAATCAGCGTAGTGGAATTGTGGTATCTAGACATCTTTGAGTCTCATCATCATCATCATCAGTGTTCTGCCCTATGGCAGGTTTTCACTTAGCTGCCCTCCATGGTCTTCTGTCTTTAGGTCCTTTCTCTTAAGGTCCATGTATTTGCCATTTTCCTTGATGTTGTCTGTAATTTTGCACCTTCTTCTTCCTCTTATTCTCTTCCCACAAACTAAACCTTCCAACGCGTCTTTAAACAAGCACTCCCCTTTCAGCATATGTCCCATCCAGTTCTTCTTCCTAGCTTTTATGACTTGGAGTATTTTTCTCCTTTCACTAACCCTATCCAGCACTTCATCATTACTGATTTTATCTACCCAGCTTTTCCTCCACATCCACATCTGCGGGAAGGGAATACATTGAGAGGGAATACCTTTAAAAACAAAAGTCAGGAAAAGTCTTGGACAATGTTTTGTATGGAGTGTGGCTCTTTATGGGGCAGAGGCTTGGACGCTAAGACGAGAAGATGAAAAACGGTTAGAAGAATTTGAGATGTGGATTTTTTAGTCTAATGTTGATATTAAAACTAATAGCATCAAACCACTACATCATACATTAACACTTCCATAAGCGTAGAGAAATTATGATTTTGGATTTACTGTAAAAAAATTTGTGCTTAACATCGATACTAATACCTGATAGCATTTTGCTGTTTTATTCCGTAACAGCACAAAAAAATGTGAATTTCTAATTAAATGTTACGGAAATAATATTTTTGTTGTGAGCACAGATAAAATCCTAATCAAAGTTTATGCTTAGTGATATAATTCTATACTTCTTCTTGTGATAGGACTGATATACAATAATTTGAATAATTTTTAACATGGCTTTAAGTTTTTAAATTCCATAAAATATATTGAGTTAAAACATAAGCGAAAGAAAGAGAGAAAAAAGCCGGAACTTTAGGACATCAGAATGAAAACCGAATTTAAGGTAATAATTAAAGGGAAAGTGTTATATTTTTTCTCTCTTCACTTTAATTTTTGGTACTGGAAAAAACGGTAAATCATTTCCACACGCACCAGGGTGCGTGCGAAGCAGGGGGCAAATGATATTTATCACCATATATGTTGTTAGTGTTAATCTGGGTTTATTAAGAGTTAATTTTCTTATGCGCTGTGTAGTTTTTGATAGGAAATTGAGTACTGTCTTGGAATTCACATAGATGAATGCACAATTACGGTGACACGTTTGACATGATCTAGCTTTCAAATTGGGTCCGTTGTACCAGCATTATTGCGGTGCATTTATGTGCGCGGCTAAACTTTCAGATTCGTTGTTACCTGTTTTTTTTCTTGCTGTCATCAGTCTTTCGACTGGTTTGATGCAATCCTCCATCCCTTCCTATCTTGTGCTAACCTCTTCATTTCTGCATATCCCCTACAACCCACGTCCTCAATTATCTGCTTCATATATTCTAATATCTGCCTTCCTCTACAGTTCTTACCTTCGACTGTTCCCTCCACCAGCAAATTAACCCATCGAGCATGTCTCAAAATATGACCTACCAGGCTGTCTCTTCTTTCTGTGAGCTTCTTCCACAAACTTCTTTCTTCACCTATTATTTCCATTACTCGTACTTTGTCTGTCCATTTAATTTTCAGTATTCTTCTGTAGCACCACATTTCAAATGCATCAATTTTCTTTCTTTCTGGTATTCCTAAAAGTGCTGTGCTCCACACGTAGAGTTTGCTACCCGTAACTTAGCCGAAAACAGATGGCCGATTAGACATCAGAAAATTGTAAGGTTTTCGCTGTTACTATTTTGGCTGCTGAAGGCTAAATAAAAAACGGGAAAATGTGAATAGAGTCTTGCAGATTTAGGGTTCCGCACTCTAATGACCCGAACACCTATTATCTCTCATGTGGTGGTAGGCCAGACGGCAGTCACAGTTGCTAGCAAACTCCGTTCCATGGGTCTTCAACGCAGCCCAATGTTGCCACACGTGCTGCATATACTATCATTCAATTACAACCAAGTTTATTATAGGTGGTTTAGAAACCAATATACTCTGAATTTAGAGCATTTTAATAAAATTATGTTAGTATATGGCAAAGTATCACCAAACCTTAAAAATTAGTATCTTTTCCTCATGACTCACAAAACATAAAGATGTAAATGTTTTCAATATTTGTCTTTTGAATATAGCATATAGATCATACTGGACTCATATGTCAAGTAGCAGCTTTTTTGAGATAGTCAGTTTTTGATCATGTTTGTTACCGGGACTACTTTGACGGCCACCCAAGTCTTTATCTTACAATGTAAAAATTGAAGACTTTGTTAATCCATTACTTGAACTCTTAAACCGATGCCCCCACGTGAGCTCAGAAATTTATGTAACCCCGTTTACTTCTATATAAGCGTCCCCTCCCACCAGACTATAGCTTTACAAAATATTAAATACTATTTTCGGACGAAGAAATGCATACAATGTGAAAAGTTGATGTCTGAAATGTTTTTCGTTTACGAGATAGAGCCCTGTGAGAAACGGAAGGATAGAAATGCGACAGCGATTGGGCTCAGTTTCCAATTTGGAAATGGAAGACTAAACAAAGAGATGACGTTTAATCTCGTACAGCTATAAAACGACAGATGTCAATAGCGTGTGAATGAAACAGGAAATTAGTACTGCGTTTCCTGCTACTAGAAATATTTTGCTTTGGAAGAATAACTGTGCCAATACAGTGTTGGGCCAGCAATTGATTCGTCATCGCTGATTTGTAGAAACATATCAAACACTAGCATTTTCCCGCTGTTTCGCCCACACAACTAGGGATGGCAATCCAGCAAAGCGGGATCCCGCAATCCCGCGGGATCCCGCATCATTAGACAGTCTGGCGGATCCCGCACAAAATTAAGCGGATCCGCAATCCGCAAAATCCGGCAAAAACGAGTGTCAGTCTGCGTGACTCGCTGCCCCACTCGGACTCTGTCGGATATTTTCCACTGTTTGCCTGTACCCTTCCAGTTGGCATTTGACTCATATGAACAAGCGTTTGTTTTTGTCAACCTTCGTCATTCGTAAGTAAATAAATACACTTTTACGTATTCATCAAAACTTACGTTTGTTTCGAGTACACATTTCTGTAATTTGAGTTATGGTGCGTATTTAGTACGATTTTCTAACTATATAATTATTTTTTAAGTGTCGCACACGTTATCTGAACTACACGGTTACAGCTTTTTATTCACGGTTTCATTATTCCCATTTTCTGTATTTGCAGATAAAGTAATTGTGACAATTTCCTAATTTGCGGCTGAAAATTTGATTATTCGTTGATATGAAACTAATGTTATCGTAATTTTAACGATCGCGTACCTATTTATTTAACAGCTATCAAAATGAAATTGTATATCCTTTGACTTATTGTTGTTTTGTCCGCTGCCTCAATGCGTTTCTTTGACGAAAGCCACCTGCTTGCATGTGCCGCTCAGGCTTTCAATTAATCCCTCTTCTCCTTGTTATTATTTCGACTAAAGGTAAAAAAAGTTATAATGAAATTTTCACGGGTGTATCGACGAATTGTGTTGTAGGAACCCCGTCTCTAAAGACCTCGCTGTTAGAGAGACGTTAAGCAGATTAAAAAAAATTAAAAAAATGTTGTAGGAACACCATACTTCGACGGCTGGATCCGCCGTCTTCCTCACGTGTGTAATTTCGTGTGTTTGCAATGAAATCCGGAGATACAACCTTTGAGGACTTCACTGCAATCATTCGCCGAGAAAGTCTTTCTTACTAAAAAAATAATAATTTCCACTCTAAAGACGTCGTTACGCCACATAAGTAAATCTGAAATAATTAACAGTTTACGTGTTGGTGAGTAGTTTCTTTTAATAACTTTGAATCAACTGTAATTTCAATCAGGGAATCAGGAGAGATAATAATGAATCACGCAAAAAAAAAAGGCCAAGTCTCGTGGTTGTGCAGTGACAAAAAGTTATGAGATCTTGTTCTGAGCCAAGTCTACACTTTACAGAGTATATTCACTTCACTTTGTGAAATGGAATGCTTTTCTCGGTGTTATGGAACGTTTATTTAGATTTTTTTTTTTTAAAACTCTGGTAACTTGGTCATTTAGTAAACCATGTTTCTAAACTTTTGTGATGAATTGTAAGGCACGTAATATGACCTAAAGCTCAATATTTTCCATTTTTATTATTTATTTAAAAATTGGTTTAGATTAAAAAACAAAAATGTAAAACCTCGAAATACATTTAAGACACGCTAAAAGTTTTAATGTAATTTTGACAATCAAAATATTGTTAACTGTTAATTTTTATCATTTAACATTAAAAATTATTTATTAATTGATTATTACTTAATTTATTAATGTTTTAAGTAACTATGTTTTAAATATATGCGTTAATAATCTGTTTGTACCGATCCCGCACGGATCCCGCGGGATTGGCGCAAATCCCGCGCGGATCCCGCGGGATTTAAAACACTGCGGGATTGCAATCCTTACACACAACCTTGGTGTGCATAGTAGTGTATTTACCTCTTGTTTTTGTTCTAGTAACAAAGCATAAACATTTAATATCTCTGTAACCTTTTACGTAAATTAAATTCCACAACTTCTTTTCGCTTACTGGAGTGTTAATTTTGGATCTAGTGCTTTGATTAACGTTTTTTAATGTAATACATTTCATAAAAGTGATGAAATAAGTATTCAGAGTTAGGTAGTCAAAAAACAATATCAACAGGATGCTGTAGCATGATCTTTGGTGGATATCTCGTAAAAGAGTGTTAATCTGAGATGAAGTAAGGTCTATGACGCTTATCTGTTCTCGGTACGAACTATTATCGTTTCTTGCTCTGTTACTGGGTCACAAAGAATCATAAGATATATCGCACATTTTAAGCTCGACCGTAAGTTTTCAAACTGAGAAAACCGCATCCAGAGCGGTTCGATAGTTTTTGCGTGACGCCTCGACAAAGAGAAAGACTGGCGCAGCAGCTTATAATAGTAAAGATTTGACTCTCTCATGAGAACGCAAAGATCCTTAAATCAACCTTTTAGCTGTTGAGATGAGGCTGTGTCTCAAGTGAGGAAAGAACTCCAGAGATAAGCACAGCGTTGACTAATTGCCACCGATAACAGAGTCTGTGAAATAGGAGCGACACAATTACCGGCAAGCACCCTCCTCGACAGGAAGTCCAGCGCCGGTTCTCGAGGTCGGACCACAAAAGGCGGTCGGGCAGACGGCTGGGCGCAGCCGCGCTAGCCTTTAATTACGGACCTTCAAAGGCAGAGCGGCAGGCGCCGCCATTAAGAGCGCCCATACAACAGACACCTTCACAACCTCCGCGTAATGAGTGTTACCACACTTTGAAGCTTTGTACCGAATCATGATCCGCTCCGACCTCTAATCTTACAGATACCAAACACAAATTCGTTTGAGGGCCTTAAAGCAATTGAAAATTAGTCACTAGCCGTTTCGCAATTCCCAACAATACATGCAAACTGTTTACGTTACAGAGAGTGCAATAAATTTTTGAACTGTACTATTTTTAATCTCTTGCTGCCAAAGACGTTAAAGCGTTCTCCTTAGGAAAAAATTCAGCTGGGACACACCAGTGGAGACAAATCATCGACTAATGGAATTTCAGAAGCGGTAGAATGGATTGCACGGTGTCAAAATGTGAACTGAAATTGGGACATGGTAATCGACCACTATAAGAATTGATACTTCTTCCAAAAACTTTCATTCGTAAATTACGTTGGATATAGCAAGACTTTGAGTATACTGGCTTGAAGGGTCGTAAGGAAAGGTGATGTTAGAACCAGAAAAGGATTGTGAGAAAGAGCTATTAACAAATTAGTCGTGTCCTAAAGACGCTACTATCGGCCTTTTCCTGGAGTGATTTTGGGAAACCATGGAAAACACGGATCAAAAATGCCGGACCAAGAATTCAACTCACAACCTCCAGAAAACTGAGTTGTGATTTAGTGGCGACATGATATGCAGAATGTAACATGTCAGGGTATTAACTATATTGACATTTGAAGCTGTCATAAACGACGACGATCATAATCGCCGAATGTACTGACTTTGTAGATGGTTATCGGGTAAAAACAAAGAAGTCACGCAGTAGCCCCATTTTTGTTTAGGGGAAACACATGATGTTCCTGTCATTAATGCAGACAGCTTCGAACGAAATTCTGTAGCAAGTGTTATCAGACTTACTTTCTTGAGATGGCGTCGGTGCTGCAAATGAGCAACAGTCCTGATCGCAAAGATGAATCGAAATGTTACCTAAATCATTCGTAAAGAGCGACAGTATATGATGAACATTACGAAAATTGAATAAACGTTGCTTTCTACAAATAAATAAAAGTGTTTTTACAATATTCTATCAATTTATTTGTCACTTACTGTGTCCGCTACTTCATCAACGCGTAATTTGAGTTCTGAGCTCTTAGTTCACAGATAAACTACACAGAAATGATGGCTGCGTAGAAGAAAACAGAGGAGCAGCTACCGAGCGTGGTGGGTGAGTGGTTAACGCTCTGCCCTCGCATTCGGGAGGACGCCGGTTCGAATTCCCGTCCGGGCATCCAGATTTGGGTTTTCCATGGTTTCCCCAAATCACTCCAGGCGAATGCCGGGATGCTTCCGAATTCCTTCCCGTTCCTTGTCCCCAGTCCCATTCCGCCTCTAATGACCTCGACGTAGACAAGGCATAAAGCCATAAGTAAAAACAGGAGCAGCTCTAGTTTTCCCCTTTCTTTGATCCCTTTTTCTCTTTTAAACATATCTGTACACATTGTTTGTTTCTACTTCCACTTGAAACTGTCTCTAACTCGGAAGATGTTATGGTTGCAAATGACCCAAAGGCAAACTTCAGTATTGTTCATACAGCTTCTCTGCTATCAATATTTGAGGTGATGCTGCCTCCTGTGTGTACGGACAGAATGCTTTTTTTTTTTTTTTTTTTTTTTTTTTTTTTTTTTTTTTTTTTTTGTATCTATATAAATTAAGATATAAAATCTTTTAACCGTAACGTTATAAACGGAACGATTTAAGGTAAGCGCTCACTAGGGGGGGCCGAACCGCGTCGCGTCCCATCGCAGAAACGAGTCAGCAATCGCTTACACTGGTTCTAATGGGGTAACGCATAACGAGTCGGGACAGAGCGGGCCGCGTCGCGGCGCATTGCCGGATCGCTTCCCCAGGTGTATTTTTCCCGCCTGTGCACCCCGGTGCACGACATGAGTTCCTACAGAGCAGACTGACTTTTGTAATTTGTATGTTCAAATTTCTATGAATTACCTGCATTACTTCAACAGAATTGGCTGCAAAATTTACACGCAACATGGTGTATGATTTTTGGAAAAATATAAGTAATTACAATCTGAAAATTTAATTTATGGACTTTAATAAAGATGAAAATTGTAAAATTCCTCGCTCCCACTCACTTTTTCTTTGCTTTTATGTTTTAACTTAATCGATTCAAAGGTAATGGATAAAAGGCACCTCATCTCTTAGTAATGACTTTCAATGAGTTTTTGATTTATAAGAGGCAAAATATAATAACAAAAGAAAAAATATATGGGAGGAAATAGGAAACTAGTTAAAACAACCGGATGTAATATCATGCTTCGTATTCTATTTTTTGTTTATTTTCCATTTTTCCCGTAGATACTTCATGTTACCAAATAACTGAGCCAGATTTTGTTAAAAAATATTTTGTGAAATTATTCAAAATCTTAATGTTTGTTTGATGGTATAGCTTAACAAGCTATGTAAGTCAAATGTCGAAATTTCTCTGTTGTCAGTATCGCTCTTATCTTCTGCGACCCAGTTCAGACATCATTAAACACAAGGTTATGAATGCATAACGTAGCTAGTATTACTTTATCTTATTAGTAACATCAAAACCTTCTACCTAGAACACAAAAGCCATTCTAGCTCACCCTCCTTAGTTTACTGAGCCTGTAATTGAAAGTTTGTTTCTTCTCATTTCCTTTTATCTGATTTCCTGTAAAAGGCCTCATTTCGAAAGAGGAAAAGCTTCATCCCCTACTATTACATACTGCATTTTTAACCCAGTTCCCTTGATGTAGTTGTCAACTTGTAAAATCAATTTTCTTCTAGCTAGTGCCTCACCTAACTTGCTGTAGCTTAATGTTTTGTCATCTTAATTTTTCCTAACCCAAGAATACCAAAATAACAAAACGGTATTCAGCAACTACAAGAGCTAGTAAGACAAAAAAAAAAAAAAATCTGTATCAACAATAAAAAGAACTGCGATTCGGTTATAACATGCTTGTCATCCAATGTGCCTATGCAAATGCGGGAAATTCCATTTTAAATTAAACCCATTGTCTTTTTCGCTTAGTTTTGTCCTTCTTCAGTGAACATATTAAGAAAAGAACTGTTCGTCCGACGTGTCCATTTTCAGTGCTGGTGCGGCTGAATTAATCGTCGAGAACCGAACGAAGGAGGCGACAACAAAAGAAATGTGACTTGCTGCGTTCCGATGCGTCCAGATGTGCGTTGCGGCATTTTCGCTCAATGCGATGCGAAGCGGCGCGACCCGCCGTATTGTGCGCGTACCTTATACTCACCACATATACAGGGATAATCATGCTAAACATTTCGAATGTGAGAAGGGTTGCACCAGAAAATATTAATCGGATTGATTCTATTACGGAAAACTTAAGTTAGAGTACCATTTTTTTATTTCACAGCGTATCGATGTAAGCTACCACTAACGTTACACAAGTTCAGTTTCGTTGAGATGTTTTGCTTTTGCTTGTTTAGTTCACGCTTTTAAAAACTCAAAAATTTTACTGTTTTGGCCTACGTACTAGGGAAAAATATAGTACTAATCGAGATAAACGTTTCGTACAACTTAAATGATGACACAAGCTATCACAAGTTTCGTTGAAATTTATTATTAAGAGAGATTTTCCTCACTACTGAGGTTTTACTCCAACACAACAATAAAACACTCGGAACACAGATCTTGACTTCATCTTCTCAAAATATTTCTCCAGATATTTCGATCTTGTATATCTTCCTCTTCTGCAACAAATCTTCTCATTGCTATTTGTACAGGGCGTTCGCCGGAAAACGCTACCCTCCCAGTCTGTTGCCGTCGGCAACTTGCTCGGTCAGTCGTGCCAGCAGTTTCCGCCACACGGCACCGTGAATCACCGCACTGTTTAACACCTCCGCTGCCCCAACAGTGACCCTTACATTGTTAAGAACGGTTTCTTTGCATTGTAGATAGTTTGTGACTTCAGTCTCTTATTAATCAGTGTTGTGAATAAACGTTTCTTTGCGGTTTGGCTGGTTTGGGGCTTCATACTCTTATTAATCTGTACCGTGTTTGAGTGTGAGTAAAATTATGGTACGTTACAGTTTGCAACAAAGAATATTTCTCTACGATACATATGTGAAGAAGAAGTCGTTTAAAAAGTGTCGCAGTAAATTTCGTCGCGAATTTCCTGGCGCTTTACTGCCAGCTAAATCAACAATTCTGCGTCTGGTTAAAAAAGTAAGAGAAACGGGTTCATTTTTTAACAAAAAGAGACTGTCGGTCAACCGTATTCTCACAGAGGAGAAAATTGACGATATCGCTTTTCGACTAGAACAGTCACCCAAAAAATCATTAAGTCAGTTAGGGCAGCGTGTGTCTCGAAATATGTTCAGAAGATGTGAAATGTGCATTACACAAGAGGGTCAACACTTCCAGCATCTTTTATAAGGTAAACTAATGAATTACGTCACATTTAAATGCTTAGCACACAAGTTTATGAAGTTTATGAAGCGTAATTATTATGAAATAGTCCGCGGCCGACGGTCGAACAATGCCGGAAACTGACCGCTCGCTTGCCGGGAGCAGTTTCTTCCTTGTAGCGCTAACAGTGGGTTGCGTTTCCCGGCGAACGCCCTGTACACTCTGCAGCCAGGTAAACACGGGCCGTCCTCTTTTCCTCCTTCCTTTAACTTCACATTTCTGTACTAGTTTTGGTATCCTAGTGTCTTCCATCATTCGTACATGGCTATACCATTCCAGTCTTTTCCGTTCTATAAGTTCATACATTTCTTCTTTCACTTCCATTAGCCTTATTATTTCGGTATTCCTTACTTTTTTTCTTGTTATTCTTGCTGATCTTCTCCAGATGCTTTCAACTTCTTAATATGTTTTTGGTTGATTGTCCAGGTTTCTGATCCATATAAGACTATACTTTCCAATAATGACTTAAATATAATTCTTTTTGTTCTGTTCATAACATTCTTGCTCCATAGAAGTGAATTGAGCATCCCGATTACTTCCCGGCCATTAGTAATTCTTTTATTAATTTTCATATTCGATTTTCCTTCTATTTCTAAAATTGAACCCAAATAGCAAAAATTATTTACCTTTTTATTTTTTATTCCATCAATGTACAATTCATCCGGATCATTAGTAAGATATTCTGTTTTTTTTTTATATATATACTTATTCTTCAGGCCCAATTTTTTTATACTCCTCACCATCTTGTGCTATGACGACTTGAAATACGTTCAACAGGTTTTGCGTGAGCCGCGGACAGGCAGACAAGAATTTCATAATGTACTGTTTTGGTCTCTATAT
Organism: Vandiemenella viatica; assembly: GCA_031002005.1. Classification (NCBI taxonomy): domain Eukaryota; kingdom Metazoa; phylum Arthropoda; class Insecta; order Orthoptera; family Morabidae; genus Vandiemenella; species Vandiemenella viatica. The sequence continues at coordinate 226,995,129 of CM061920.1, read as the reverse complement.
AAGCGGGAACTTTGTCATTTATCCGGATGAGAACCATTCTACATTCTGAGCCATGATATAGGCTACTACTATGAGCATGTTTGGTTAAAATTCATCCACTCGTCTTTAAGGAATGTACGTACAGACAGAGAAACAAACATTTGTCGTTTTACAGTTTTGGCATCTATTTCATCAGTAGTGTACATTGCAATCAATTTCATGCACATAACCAATTTTTCTACAATTTTATTATATAGTATATATAAGGGGCCGATGTACGGAATTATTTTCTGCGTCTCACTGTACTAATATTATTACCACTGGAGATATGTTATGAAAATTCCAGGATAACTTCATTATTTTTGCATTAAAAAAAACTCCTATGCATTGTAAGAATTTATATTTCTTTTTAAAAAAATACTGAAACGTTTGTTATAAACAGTCCTTCTAATTTATTCATTTTTTGTATACAGACAATGATTTTTAGCTCCAATATCGTTAGTTCTGTAACAGCATCAACCGTTCAGTCGGCTAAGCGAGGTGTGTGTATTCAATATGAGTGCTGTGCCCTTTGCTGTAAAGGTCAGGCCACAGGAATATGTCACGGACAAGCTGCCCAGCATGTATCGTGCTGTGTTGTTATGGGGTGTACATTATATGTCAAAGCAAATGAAAAACAGATCGTAACAGTATCGACGATCACACTTCCTATGATAATCTAAATCAGACTTGTAATTTGGTTTCAAGAGTAAAATTGCTCCGGCATCGTAGTACAGAAGTCGAGTCTAAGAATCACTTGTCAGGGGCTGATTGGCCAAGGTTAGTGGGTGTGTGTGTGGATAGGTGTGCTGACGAACTAACCTTAGGGAATTACAGTTCTGCTCGAAGCGTCTCTTCTGTTCTTCTGGCAGCTCCACTAGAATTTTACCGTTGAGCCGTTTGGGCTAATGCTTGACACCACTGTGGATTGACGGCCACAGACCGTAGGTTAGAAATTGATATAAGTTCTTACTACATGAAGAATGCAAGACTTGCAGTTGAACCAGTTTATTGGCCTCTGATACGGAGTAGCACAGTGGATTCCAACTATCACCAACTTATCTAAGCACCGAACTGTAATAGTTATTGTTAGGCAGATGGTCGCCCGCAGGCTCCTAACAGGTGGCTATCGAAGTATGCTCGACTACTCTCACAGACTGCCCGACAGTAAAGACACTACTTACTAACTAGGACTTCCCAAGCCGCCTCGGCTGACCTACAATTACGAAGGGGACCGCACTCTAAGGTGCTGACTGCAAGCGTGCAGATTCCTGGCTGGTCAGTGCTCGAGCGCGCTCAGCATTGTCAATTATCGCCGATTGCCAATAGCTCGACGACTGAATATTCCTATAATTCCCCAAAAATTAATGGTCTTCAAAATGACACTTACACACTCCTACTTTATACCTTTATAACAACATGATATAGAATAAAATCTTCTCGGGTAACTAGCAGAGTTAGTCCATCGACAAAACACGACGTTTCGTCGGTCACAACTCTGCCGCCATTGTCAAGGTCTACAATAACAATAATAATAATTTTGTATGGTCTCAAAGCCCTATGATGACTTGCCACTAACATAACTTTTGTGCCTGTCCAATCCAAAATCTTTCGTTTTGTCTAACTATGCTGCGTTTTTTTAATCCTTAGGCCGAAACTTTTAAGTTAATAAACAAACAAAACGAAAGAAACATCCGATTATACATTTGCAAGTTATGTTTCTTCTGGTTGCTGAACGATCTGTACTCCTTATATTCGGTAATTATAAATGGTCATCGTTCACAACGCAAAGTATATTAAAATGTGTTTTTAAGAAAACTTAGTCAACTATCGTGTAATCACCTCCTACATGTGATGAAAAAAATTCGGCGTACTAATTTCACTAATTGTTAAAAGCTATTAAAATGCAACATTTCAGATAAATGTCTCATTGTCCAACCTGGAATTTGGCAAGAAAATGTTGAAAACGGAACTTCGTGATAAGGGGGCGTCCATAAACTACGTGGATCGGTCAAGAGGAGGAGGAGGAGGAGGGGTTGGGTAGAAAGTTACGTTGGGCTACGTGGGGAAGAGCGGGGTTTCACAGGAGGCCAAAATGGAGCTCTGTGGTTTATGGACGCTCCCTACTGATACAGTTATTATCCGCGTCATAGTGTCTACGGTACAGTAGCTTACTGCAAACCAAAATTAGGCCCAGTAGAACCGTAAGTTCAGTTAGTCCGATATTAACTCCAGTTTAACTGTTATTCCTCGTGCCTTACGCTGTATCCAAATGGTTCAATTGTGATCCTGGTCCAGGTTGCATTTCAAACTAACCACAACCTCTGCTAATATTGCCGTTACAAAATCAAAGATTCAATCACACGAGAATTAACATATTCACTGTACAGTGACATCATTCATTGCGATATAAACTTGACCCAAAATCTTCAATAGTTCTTACTTCTTTCTTTTCCGTGTTTCAGATCCATACTACAACGTTTGAGCGTCAGTGAAAGAAAATGAAATTAAAATTAAATCACATACGTTATGCCGCATGATATTAGTTTCAATCGTGGTCTGGGTCGCATAGTTCACAATCAATGTGAAACTACTTTCATTCGAATACGGAGCTCATGAAAAATCTTAAATTACTCATGGTCACTGCTGCAACTTCAACTGCAATTTGTCATTCTGACCCAAGCTAAACTTCAATCTAATCAAAACTTCCACTAACATTGTTGCCTGAAAATTTAAACATTTGCTTTATATATCTATGGGTTTAGAATTTATCGAAAAAATCAACATCGAACGAATACAAAAAGCAACTAACAATGTTAATATATTAATAGCGGCCTGGCGGCTCAGTGGACTGGAGAGCGGAAGGTCCGTGGTGCGAATCCCTGACTAGGCGGGGATCTTCATAAGCCTTTAATCCGACATTCACCTCTGGCACAACTTACTGTGTAATGTGAAGTACGGCATAATGCTTCCGTGGTTCGGAATCAACGTTAAATTGTAGGTCCCCTCAAGGGCTAGCACTTAAGTTATAACACTGATGTGCACACAACCACATCAAAATTCAAGCCAAAGAAAGGCTTAACGTGGTCCTAGTTGACCTAAACGAATTTACATACAGTAATATGTTAATTTAAACGCAATGCATCCTTTCTCTTTCAATGTTTGACAATTCATTCCTCTGCGGATGTGTAATTAAATAGAAATGTTGTTAAAAGAAGTTTATAAAATCTCTACTATGTAGTAATACCTCTGGCCGTGCTTAACGACTTCACAGGGGGACGAATGTGGTTACACAGTGACCAATATTAGCATTTTATTAGTATAGATTCTATGTGTCATTCATTCAAAACATTTTGTTATTTTTTGCAGAAAAATACAGTACGAAAACGATGCATAATTAAACCCATCCATTCCGTACGTCAGAGTCGGGCAATCCATTCTCAGCACGCGAAGCTGTCACGCCAAAACCAATTGGTTGTACTGTCATAGAAAATACAGCCGTAGCCATAACGTAGTTTGTTGGAAGTGTGTAAACTGGGTAATAATTCAAAAAGCAGGTTGCAGTGACTGGTTGTCGCGATCGCCGCACCCGCGCCTTCTATAATTGATCCGCCACTGTGCCGAAGGGCCCGTTTTCATTAAGGCCCTATCGCCATCCAGTCTGCTTGCCCTTGTGTTTAATTCAGCACCAGACCATAGGCCCCTGCAACCCAGGACCCGCTGAAGACTCGCCTCTTCTGGTTAAACTCTGATAGCTGGACAACTGCCATCAACGTGAGGATAGTAGCAAATGGATGTCGGAATATATTTAGTGAGACTGTATGGCCTATGTTATAGTAATGACTAAATTTTCATAATATTGCGAAAACCTTATATTTTTGGACAGAAAATTTTTATAATTGGTTGAGAAGATGTTAATATTGCAATTAGTTGTGATTCCATGATATTTATTTATCTTTTTATATTAGGTAATCTCAACTAAATTTAAATACAAGATCGAATTTGTTAGACGTCGTAAGAGAGTTCTGTTATGTTTCATCAATCCAGTGACCGAACCGAAAATGTGAACAGCATATTAACGCATCGGTATAGGAGTAAAAAATCTAAGAGAGTATGCACGGAGAATAGAGCTTCAGGAACGTAAAGCACGGAATTCAGGAGTATCAGAAACAATGAAAAAGTTCATTCTGATTCTAAAGAAGTATCTCTGTTCAATTTATTGGCATTAGGTGTTCATATAGCCATGTGGATATTTAAGCTCAGTATGGAATTAAACTTGAATATATAAAAAGTGATTCATTTAAAAAATAGATATGTCTTAAATTATGGTTTTGAAAAACAAACACGTAAATAAATATTAAAGAAAGGCGCGGTAATACCTAACCTCTTTAAAACAGTAATACAAAACAGTGACTGGAGTTTCAAAACAGTTTGATACTGCACGGATAAACATAAGGTATCGATGAAAATCTCAGAATAATTCAGTAGAATAATGAAAAACTAGGATGTCCAAAAATATGAGCGAATTTTCAAAATAATAATGAAATGTAAATACTTCACTTTTAAATTACTTTCTGAGAAAAGACTGAATATTTTTAAAATGTAATAATATTCGCTACTATCCGTAAACGGTGCAAGATTACGACCATAATTGTAAAAGAAAGATGGAAATCTATGACTGAAACTTCAGGATGATAAAACAAAACACACACACACGCACAGTTACCCTTATTTATATAAATCAAAGTAATCAAATAGACATGACGTAACAGATATCTTCAGAAAGTAGAATTAACAGAGTTCCCCTGAAAATATCATTGGAGGCCAATAGCGTCGCCAGACAAGCTGATAGCCTAGATTCCACTTCCACGTTTCGCACGGAAGAAGTAATTGTTTGATGGGCTATGTTTGCAGCCAAACATGACATATTTCCCTTGGTGTGTTTGCAACAGCTAGTTGTATAACAAAATATATATCTAACATTGTGTATGAAAAGTACGTGAAGAAAAAAGATTGTGAGAATATCACGGAAAGAGCAGAGAAATTAGTAGAATTTATTTTGTAACATGCGGCATAAGTTTATTTATTTGGAGAAACATTAGAAGGGAAGAACTGTACACGAAGACTGGCGCATGGAAAGCACGTATTTGACTACTTTTGTTCTGATTGCCAAGTGTAGATGACGAGGTATGTCCAAAATACTAAGAGAGGATGGATACCGTCAAACCAATCGACATAAAGGCGAAGTCTATGAGGCTGAGAGATTGGGGCAATCGTCTAGGTAATCGCCGGATTAAATTCTTAAAAAACCGTAATGAGAACGGGCGGTACGCGGGGAACAGGACTCGAACCTACACCTCCCCGGCTCAGCGTTGTGGAGTTATAACGCTCGCAGGCACACTGGCGGTTAACAAGTGTATAAAAAGTTAATCATGAAGTCTGCAACCGACCACCTGCGTCACCAGGCAGACTGCAAGCATCATGACAACTTAGTGTTACTATCCAGCTCAGCTAATGGCAGAAGTCTTAGCAAATAAGGACACACTGGGAACGACACACGCAGAACAACCTCCCTATTCAGACTACTACAGATAACGAATTATGCACTGTTAACTGTTTAACACAGAATGAGTACAGTTACAACAGATATGTCATATCCGATTGAGCTGACTGGTCCTATAAAGTAAGAAAAGTTCTTTTAATAATAATTTGGGGTGATACAAAAATAAGTTAATACTTGAATTATTTCTCCGTTCTTTTTTGTCGAGACACTTGCCCGATACTCCATGTTTAGCACCGCTTAGTTTGTTAACCTCTTCATTAGCTATGCCTTGTCCACGCCTCTGTCGATGGTTCCGCCTCTTCACCTAATTTCCATTTTTTCCGCATGCATTTATAACATGCAGAACGGGCGAGCCAATCGATTTTGGAAATATCTCATGAATAAACTGATTTACTACAAGAACGACCGTTGTCAACCAGAGTGGGAAATTTTATCACTTTTTTATCACCGAGGCAATGGTCAACCACAAATCTGTTGAATACTCGCATATTCAAGCAGTAATGGAAACCATATTTAATCCGAACAATCGAAATATGTAAAACTTTATCGAGTGTTGAGAAAACTATTAATATTCTAACTCTCCACTCTCTACTTGTCTTCGAGTGTTTTATATCTGTATGTAACTCAATAAGAAAGCCACAGATCTGATTCTGGTTTTGTTTTTGTCCTATTTGTCTGCATAATTTTTCTCAGAAGGGCGTTCCTGCCAACACTAATTCATAGATTAAGTAAGAGCGGCACTGTACCAAGGTGAACTAGATCTGACGGATCATGCAAAGTGAAGCCAGCGCGTTAGCCACTACGTCAGCGAGGAGTCCGACATTTTTTGTCGTGAGCAAACGAAAGATTAAGACAAGTTGAAACTAAAAACCGGTCAAGTCGGGCCTCACATAATTAGAATTCTAATGACTAAGATATACAGGGCGTTCGCCGGGAAACACTACCCACTGTTAGCGCTACAAGGAAGAAACTGCTCCCGGCGAGCGAGCGGCCAGCTTCCGGCATTGTTCGACCGTCGGCCGCGGACTATTTCATAATAATTACGTTTCATAAACTTGTATGTGCTATGCATTTAAATGTGACGTCAGTTGCGGATCAACAGTGCCATCGTGGACACGCTGCAGGTACCAGTTGCAAAATCTAATCCTAGGCCCCTGGTCTATTTCTGTAATTTTATGCACCACAATTGTTTTGTACGGCTTTAAGTGAACTAGCTTTGTTACTTTCCAAGCTGACGTCTTAGATACGCCTGCCTGCTGCCCTAACTGACTTAATGATTTTTTGGGTGACTGTTCTAGTCGAAAAGCGATATCGTCAATTTTCTCCTCTGTGAGAATACGGTTGACCGACAGTCTCTTTTTGTTAAAAAATGAACCCGTTTCTCTTACTTTTTTAACCAGACGCAGAATTGTTGATTTAGCTGGCAGTAAAGCGCCAGGATATTCGCGACGAAATTTACTGCGACACTTTTTAAACGACTTCTTCTTCACATATGTATCGTAGAGAAATATTCTTTGTTGCAAACTGTAACGTACCATAATTTTACTCACACTCAAACACGGTACAGATTAGTAAGAGTATGAAGCCCCAAACCAGCCAAACCGCAAAGAAACGTTTATTCACAACACTGATTAATAAGAGACTGAAGTCACAAATTAGCTACAGTGCGGTGATTCACGGTGCCATGTGGCGGTAGTTGCTGGCACCACTGTCCCAGCAAGTTGCCGACGGCAACAGACTGGGAGGGTAGCGTTTCCCGGCGAACGCCCTGTATACGAATATGGTAAGTCGGACGGCAGTGCATTGGCGCAAAAATCAATGACAGAAATATTTTCAGGTTATGCAATGGACATCACTCCATGGACCTCCAACGCTGCTCCGTGTTGCCGCTCGAACCGCTAGTGAAATAGTTAAAGTCCAATCATGTTATTATACAGGGTGTCCAGAAAAGGACTCCCTGATTTCAAAATTAAATATCTCGAAAACAAAGATCGATAGAGGAATGCAGTAAACGGTATGTTTATTGTGACAGCTGTAAGAAGTGTATACAGCAGTGTGAAATAATAGTTACAAAAGCTGCTAACAGATGGCGCTGTACGCTCATATCACCATACATAAGTGAAATAATCGTATGAAAACAATCTTTGCAAACAATCACATCACAATGTCGCTAACCTCCTTTCACGTTTCAATGGTGGAACTGATCGCCCTGAGCTTCGGATCACTATTTAGGCATTACGTATGGTGATTACAGCGCCATCTGTTAGCAGCTTTTGTAACTATTATTTCAAACTGCTGTATACACTTCTTACAGCTGTCACGATAAACATACCGTTTACTGCATTCCTCTATCGATCTTTGTTTTCGAGATATTTAATTTTGAAATCAGGGAGTCCTTTTCTGGACACCCTGTAGATGATAGTGATAATACCTATCCCTTCCAAGAAAATTCAATACGCTCTAAATTAAGAGCACTTGCAGTGAAGTAACATTAATAAACGGCAAAATCCTCCCCAGTGTGGCTGAGTGCGCTGAGGCGCCACGCCGCACACTGGATCTTGAACGGGACCGGGCACGAGCCTAGGACCCTGCGTACCACCCGTCCTGATTTCTGTTTCCCGCGCAGTCATCCAGGTGAATGCTGGACGGTCTCCAATATCCGCCTCATAACCTACACATTTCAAAAACAAAAAAAAGCACTTATTATTCAGAACACCCCGGGTCTGACAGGCCAGGTCAGACTTCTAGCAGGAACTCAGTTCCTCCGTCGTCCCCTTCCCCTCTCTCGAGTCACATTGTCCACATGATCCTCGATGACCGAAATGGAGGGAAAGAAACGCAAAATAGTCCAAAATTAAAATCATTTGCTAGTTTTGCTCGCAATTAATAAACTTTATTGGGTGTAAGCGTTTTAAGTATTAGTTGTTTAGTTACAGGTCATGGCCTGTACAGAAGATAAACATCAATTTGTTATGTAACAGCGTTTAAAGATGAAAAGGTTTAAAATGTATATGCTTGATAACTGTTCACTTGTATCTTAGCTCTTTACCTGGAGACCACTTAACTACTATTTCTCTTACGCGAAGGTGTATTTTAGTTTTCATTGTTTACCTTTGTTTGGAATAATCCACTGTTAGCATTTAATACATAATACGAATTTTTTAACACGACATTCGGTTCTTGGTCAACGAATACATAACTTATGCAAATCTGAAACATGAAACTCATTACTGTGACAGACGAACAATATGAGGTTAATACCTAAAGTGTGTAAAATTGCTATATATTTATTTAAATAATTAGCAGTAGCTAAAATGTATCAGTTAACGTGTTAAGAATCAGGGAACCCTCGCTCAGTATAAGTGTGTATGTAACTTTTGGTACGGTTTGGCACTACTGTAAACTTGTTCTGATGGCTTCTCATGGCTTTCAGCTTTCCCCAAAGAGTGGATTGCATTCCATACGTGTTAAGTTTTACCAATCTAAAAGTGACCAGCGCGGCCCAGGAAGATAGGACTTCCCGTTAAGGGCCTAGAAGAAATTACACCATGGCACCCTGAAGCGATCACCCTAGCGTTCGTTTGGAATGATTTTGGGAAACCAAAGAAAACTAAAATCTGTATGGCGGGAAACAGGATTGAATTTGCGTCCTCCTAAAAGCCAAGACCAAACGTAAGCGGTGTATTCTCGTACCTCAGCGTACTTTCCTTTTTTTGCGTCGACGTCGAGGTCATTAGATGCGGGAATGGATCCGGGGCATTGGCGTTTTAAAGGAACCATCCCGGCATTCGCTTGAAGTGATTTCGGGAAACTGAAAAACAGAAGTCTGACCGAACCGGGATTCGTACCCGCGTTCTCTGGTATGCGATGTCAGATCGTTACCGCTCACCCACCAAGCACGGTGCTCAGTTGTAATGGCTCGTTCCCGGTTCGAGCCCCTGTGATGGCAATAGTTTTTATGGACCCTTAATAAAATCTTGACATCTGGAAAGCTTTGTTTTTTCATGTAATGTATGTCATTTTCGATTACACGTTAGCTTGTAGGAGCAGCCATGACAAACGTAGAATGAGCGACAATTTTATACTCTGTCAGCAGGTTGTAAGACAACACGAAATAGTTTTACCACTCAATCAACAAGCTTGGTTCTAATTATGTCATTAATGAAACGACAACAACTTTTATTAACTAACAAGTTTCGAAAAGTATTACGAATTAGGAATAGGCTTTACCAAGCGCAGAATAGCTGACACATAACATGATTTTAAAACGTAGGAAGGTATTAATTCCACGTAAGCTACACGCAAGTATCTGACCATGTCGATATTTCCAATCTTGGAAGATGGACTCGTTCACCAATAATAATATGAACGAAACAATTTACCAATATCCACAAAGGTGAATGAATTGTTCCAAAACATCTCAGGAAAAAAGTATAGATTCATAAATAACGATGACCATCCTAAAAATAATATTATATAGCCAAATTTGGAATGTTTTGTTATCCGTTTCAGTGTTCGGTTATTTGGAACAATGAAACTAAAAAAATGTTTGTAATAGTTGTACTTGTGAACCGTATACAAAATTTCATGTTTTGCTTTGAAATAAGAAATAAAAAATCTCAGAGATCTTTCAGATATATTCTACTGCGAAGAAGAGCATCTCGTACAACAAATCGCAATGAATGAGTGTTAAACACTGTTTATTCTTTTTGAAAGCACTTTTTCTTTAATGCTGCTTCCTTTATTGCGCCTGCTCTCCTTTAAAACAAAGCACGCCGTGCTTCTTTCCATTCTCATCATGCCTCTCAGCAGAACATCGTTTTCCACGTTGCAACGAACCGTGCATTTTAATTTCGGACTTGTTCTTACAGCTCAACAAGGAAAAACCCCTTACTTTAAAATAAGAATAAAAAACTTTTGCATAGGAAACTTGGTAGACGGATTATTTTCCCACATTGTCGGTTTAATTATTATTATTATTATTATTATTATTTAACTGCTTTACATCTCTTAACAGCGAGGTCTTAGAGACGGGTGTCGGTTTAGAGTACTGTACTCTGTCCTATGTTTTCCGTGACAAATTCAGCGAGGCATCATAAGACCATAAGACAGCTCTTTTCCAACCAACCCAATGGAATTTTTCTATCCTGTAGCTTACATACAATGCTACATAGAAAAAAATAACTGGTTTACGACTCGACGACATTGAAGTCGTTAGAGCCGGGAAAGAAAAGGAGGTAAGGAGCAGAAACGAATTTTACCATGGCCTTTTGAAGGAACCATTGTGGCATTCATCTGGAGTGATTTTGGTAAAACATGGCAAACCGAAATGTGGAAGGACGGACGGGAATTTGAATTCCCGTGTTTCCGAATGCCAGGCCTGAGCGTTTCAGCTTACTTGCCGGGCTCGATACAATGTTATAGATAAAACAAAATCACTCATAAAAACGTTAGGAGGTGTTACATATATTTAATACAATGTTTACATAAAACAATTAACGTTGTTAATATTAATGGGATAAAAGGCGCGTTGGAATAAGAATACTTATGGTTTCTTTTGACTGCCATTATGCTACCGTTTGTGAAAATGTCAGCACTAAGATTACAATACGGTGTGAAGCCGCCACGTGAAGCAATTAGAGCATCTAGATGTCGTGGCACGGAATCAAAGAGAGCCCGGGGAACACAGCCACGCGGCTTGTAGGCGCGTCCACAAAGTATCAATAGTTGCTGCAGGACGACCAGCCCGGGCATGGCAGGCGAACGTTCTGGACAGGGAAGCAGTGGTACTCGCTGTTCGAAGAACGCTTGCACATGTGGTAGGGCATTTTCCTGATGAAACGTGGCCCAGAAGAGTTGCCTGCAGGAGGGACAGTACCTCGGTATATAAAACCCCACTGATGTAGCGGTTGCACACGTAAACTAGCGCTACATTGGACACTAATTTACGTGTGCAATAACAAGCAGAAATTGTCATGCAATCCAAGATGCAGACAGAAATAACTGCTGCTGAAAATGATGGATAAATAGAGCAATATATCAAAATGAAAACCGTTGAAGATGCTTCAGTTAAGAAGCAAAACGCATTCGGAAAGTAAACAAACGAATAAATATTCAACTGCTTAGGCTGTATTTATTTATTAATATTATCGCCAATTGTGAAAATGATCCACAACATTCAAACTTGCTATATTTGTTCCCAAGAGACAATCAAGTCATGACGATGAAATAAAGTGGTATTAAGAAGCAGTTTTTAAGATTTCTAGTGATTGCAAATTAATCTGTAGCAGATTTTGGGTTCAACCCCCCCCCCCCCCCCCCGACCCACAAACTTCGTAATTTTTCTACGAATTTTATTCACATGGGACCATGCGTTCTACACATCGAATAGCCCCCAAAAATTATCATATATGACATAATTTTTCACATTAAAACCACTTTAGTGCTAATGTTGTTTCACTAGCAAATGAGGCTGCGTGTTACTACACAAGTAACACCTGTGCTGGAATTTCAGTTGCTGTCATCTTTCAGGTACACAGATTTTAAAACTTCCTCCTTCTTGCATAGTTCGGTGTAAATATTTTAATCTCTTATATGTATACAGCCAGTCTGCAGGATGTACTTCCCGCACGAACTATGTTTATTCTTCAATATGTAATGAAGAATCGGAGAGCTTTACGGCTAATGTAAGAGTTTTGGCCACTTTGTCCACAGGGAAGCACTAAAAATACCGAAATGGTTGCTAAATTAAATCATAAGAAAATAAAATCGGATACAGTTTTAAAAGATTGTTTTGAATATTATTAAAAATGTTCTGCAATATCAGCACCACTGGTGCTATTAATCTAAATCGTATTTCGCTGTTAAGTGGGTGCAATAAGGTACTTCACACTGTTGGGAGGAAATGTTTCACGGCGAGATAGGAAGGAGACCAGCATTATTACTACTCTAGTGAATTATTGGAGAACTTGCCTCGAGTGACACCAGGAAACGGCACAAAACCTTCACCAGGCAGAGACTGCTGTTTTTCCGATTGCGACACAAGGCATCTTCCCCTCCTCGGTAATTCTGCTGCCCACTTTGCCCGCGGGTATTAGGAATATACGAGATCTTCACTTTTAGCTTTAAAGGGCCTTACTTTGTCGCTTCTGTCACTGTCATCCCAATATTGCTACCATCTTCATGGTATTTTTTGCCATTAACTTTTAGGTTTACCACTAATTCCGTCTCTTCTGTGGCTGGAATTGCAGCTTAACCTGTAATAAGAACCAGGGAGATTTAGTTGGTTGCTGGCTATCTACGTATTCAGCAACTACCTGAACGCAGATGGAACTAGTGTGAATCAAGAGGGGAGGGGCGCAGGGTCCCCATCACAATTACAAACATATTTGCTAGATCAGGAGGATTCATAAGGTTGGAATGTTTGCGACGACATCTGTCTGGGAAAAGTGTTACTTGTGTCCTGTATGATCGGTATATTTTGTTTGTGGAATAAATAATTTATTAGACGGATATTGCTCCATTGGACTAGGTAATTTCGAGAAACCAGCTCAAAACCTCAATCAGAACGGCGGGTACTCAAACCCTGTTGAACCTCATTGGTCCAATGTGAGGCCTCTTAATACTGACGAGCCACGGGTTACTTTACATACACAACAACTTCACCAGAGAGGAATATCAGGTAGTAACCAGAATTCAAGCCAAGGACCATTCGATTGTCAGCAAGACACTTGAGCACAGAGCAACTAGTAAAAAATGTGCATATATTGCGTATTTAGCCTCAAGTGTAGAAAGTTTCCGAAATTCTCCCTAGGAATCGAGAGCCCTCCTGCGATGGAAATTCTCACAATTGTCTTATGGAATGTTGAGTGTTTCGTATAGGTTAATTTTGTTCTTAAAGAAGAAATATGAACGCTGCATACTAATACGAGTTCTTGGGCAGTGATAGAAACGGCTGTCAGTCAAAAAGACGCAAGATTCCGATTCGCAGCTTTCTTTCTCTGCACGATAACGCTTGGTCCTACGCTGCTTCTTTTACGAAGCAAACTTGGAAGAACTACATCGGATAGCTTTTGATAATACCCCTTATAGTTAAGATTTGTTAGCTGTAAAGAGGTGTAAAGAAATATTCTAACGATGAATAGGAAAAATGCTATAAATTTTTACGAAGAGGGAATTAATTGCCATTGTGATAGAACAAATTGTAAAGAAAACTGAAAATATTAATAACTAAATACGGCCTAAGCAATGGAATATTTGTTAGTTTATTTACTATCAGAAAGCGTTCTGCTTCTTAACTGAAGCATCTTCAATGGTTTTATCGTTGATTGTGCATACATGTTAGAATATTGTTATGTTTTACATTTTGAGTATTGAAATTTTTTATAAAAATAATAATCTACTTACATTTTTGATATATTGCTCTATTTATTCTGAGCAGCAGTGATTTCTGTCTGCTAGTTATTGCACACGTAAACTAACACTACACTACACTGTGTATTTTGGCTACATTTAGTTGATCTTTTTTGCTATAAAGCGACCTAATTTTATTTTTTAACCATTGCTTTTCGGCGGTTTGTTTTGTTTTAATTGCTGATATTGAGTTAGGCTTGGTTTTAACATTTATGTAATTTGGTATTAAATTATTGAATTTACAGGTATATTAAACTTAATCTCCTGGTTAAGAAGAAACGCGTTCGGAAAGTAAATAAACGAACAAATATTAAACTGCTTAGGCTTCATTTACTTTTTATCATCACTTGAGGAAAATGGTCCACGACGTCCAAGAATTAATGCTGAAAGCTATGCCGGAAAATAATTGGGTAATAGCTTTGCCATATATGAATCCAATAAAGAATATATTCTAAGTTTTATTGAAGGTCGTATATTACCTGTCAATTCTTGAGTTAGTGTCAAGGTATTGAAGGAAAGTATGGTAGACTAGCACCTGCAAGACTTTACGGGATCTGATTACAGAAAACTGTATCACTCAGCGATATGATTGATTTCACTCTTTTCAACTGCAACTTGTTCCAAGACTGTATCAGTATTCATTTAACCATTGTGTACCAAAGGCAATTTTAAAAATGGGTTGATAGATTCAATGATTCAAGCGTCTGGAAGCTCCTCAGAACACGCTACGATCATATTATCCGGAATCAACTTGAAGCAGCGACGCAAATCAGGACACTGCGAGATGGTGTCAGAGATGGCGATTCATTTCGACCCTGATCTGAATGCAGAGTAAGGACTCCTTGTCGTGGCCTCGCCTTCTACTTTGTGATGCAAATCATCGTCTCCGAGTCGGCGGCAGTCAATCAACTCCCGGAGCCCTCCGAGCCACTACCAAGGCGGCTGGGGCGTTGGCGGCCCTCCACACCCCATCCGCGGTCGGACCACAAATATCACAAGGCTCCCGCATCGCTAAATCAGCCAAGGGTTTCTATAGTGAAGCATTTTAATCAACCGGTACACGCGCACGCGCCAGATTTAATTAAATTTTCTGAATGGCTCATCACAAAGCCAGAGATTTCGCAAAGCATTCAGACTGACAAGAAAAGTGTCTTCTGCTGTCTGTTAGAAATTTATATGCTCTAAAGATCATCATTTCAGCCCTAGTAGATTCACTAACTGCCTTGTTTTGTCTACACGAGGCACTCATTGTCTTCTGACACAATGGAATCGTTCGTCACCAATTCTGTTGTCTTCTAACGGTTATTCTGTATTTGAGAGATTCATCCAGTCATTATCATTATCAGAGTTTGGCTTTGTTTGCATCAAAATTGGTCACTTCTGTACAAGGCATGATTGATTGTTCTCAGCACTATCTTTCAGGAAGCCATACGTGTGACCTACGTGTGTTAGGATCTGTTCTGTGGGTTAATTCCAAACATTCCTTGTAACGAGGGCAGCAGTTTACATGTCTTGTAAGTAGTGGTAACAGAAGCGAAATGCTATTCATTTTAGGGACCGTTCTCGAGGATCATAGTTCTTTGGTAGATATCGTTTATTTACAATTTATTTTCTGCCAGTTTTAACTAGTTATATCCAATTTTCCGTCTAACCATAAATACCTCTTATCAGTCAAGAAATATTTCCAGCTTCACAATTCGTTAAAATTTTACTTCCGTCAGATAGCCTCCATTAATATGAGAATGCTTTCCTTCTAGGAGGTGAACTTGAATATCTCCCGAAAGCATTTAATCGATATAACATCCTTTCACCTCATCCTTTATTAACCAGCTTAGAAGCCGATGTCACTAAGACACAGTAACTGTCCCAGTGATTGAATAAACTTTCACCGACCAACAGGTAGGAGAGATGGTGCTACATTATTCCTCATCAGCAGCTAACTAAGGGAGTGCGGTAAATCCTAAACCTCACGGCTGTTCGTATAATGAGAACATACGATACTGTTATTTAGGTGCGTCCATCGAACAACAATTTGCTGGCTTTCAGAAGAATAGCCCTGATTACGTTTACATCCTCATACACAACACAGAACAGCGCTCTTTATTCATAATAGCCATATACGAATATTTATTAACCTCAAAATGTTATTGAAGGGATTGGCCACCGTATCTATACATCTAGCCTATTACGACCACTATAACCATCGGGCACAGCTTATCATCCTTTGTCAAAGAAAGAATACATCCCTGTGACAATTTCTTGTGTGGGACAGGTTTAATTTCTATTTATATGAACTTACGCAAATAAAACAGAAAATCATTAATCATCACACTGAGGATAGTTAATATGCCTTCTTCAATAAAATGAAACCCTGAATATCTATATTTTCTTCTTATGATGCCATGCCCGATTCCCGGCTAAGCGGTTGCCACGGTGGGTGTATCCATTCGGAAGATGAACTGGGGTTTCCCGTTGCGCTGCCCAGTTTGTGTTCGTATGTGATATTATAGATATGGATGACTGTGTGTGTGTTCAGTACAGAGAGTTGTTTGTGCTGTATAAATGAGAGGGTGAAACACGTCACCAGCTTATTCAGTCCTACTCTTCCGAAAACAAAAAAGTGGATGCGCCAAGCTTAACGTCCCCATCCGGCGGAAGAATCACCATCAACAGTGCCATTCCGAGCGTGGTGGGTGAACGGTTAACACTCTGGCCTCACATTCGGGAGGACGCTGGTTCGAATCCCCGTGCGGGCATCCAGATTTGGGATTTCCATGGTTTCTCCAAATCACTCCAGGCAAATGCCGGGATGCTTCCTTCCAAAAGGTCATGGCCGAATTCCTTCCGGTTCCTTGTTCCCAGTCCCATCCCGCCTCTAATGACCTTAGCCGTCGACGAGGCGCAAAGCCGTAAAAAAAAAAAAGTACCATATACCCTTATTCCATACACATTACGGTGCACAGTCTGGTGATTAGGAATTGTGCCGAATCCAGATGATGAAAATTTCTTCCGCCACTAGGGCTTGAACCAGGCGCCAACTGAGCCAGCGGAACGGAGAAGACCTAAGCGGACGTCCATTAACTACATGCGATGTTTTTCTTTAAATTTGAATCCCCCTCCTCCTTGGAGAGATTTGATAAGATGTAATGGGATCCTCCCCCACGTCAGATACCTTATAATTTTTAACTAATTTAATTTATTTGATATGTTCATGTATTTTTTAAGGCTACTAAATACCTCGGCCTTAATACTGATGTCTGCTATGTAATAATTTTTTTCCGTGAAATAAGATGGGAAAAATGATATAAAAATTTGTCGTGTGATTTTTATTGACCCCCACCACCTTTAAATGATATTTAAACTGTTCATTGGGAGTACATCAAGCACTGTAGAATTCGTCTGGTGGGAAGATATGAACAAACTTTCAGTGCATGCATGATTATTTTTTATTTATTTTTTTAGTGGTATTTGGCCGGTAAAATTTTTCGTTTTATCCTAATGCGTTTATTATCGACACAACTGTATATGATTGCTAAGTTTTGCAAGCACATCACAAACAACATAAGACGGACGCAACACATAATCAATTATAAACCCCCATGTCCGTGGCCAGATTCAAATCTATGAACTCAGCAATTCGAGGCTAACATTCTATGTCCTACGCTGCCAGCATCGGAAGGTGAAAAATTCATTCAAACGATATAAATTCTTTGGAGTGGAGAGCACAATCCAACACATTCGAGTAAAGCCAAATCATACGATTAGCAGGCACGTTTAGCATTCAAAAACACAAAGCTTCGGACAGCGTAACAAGTTATCCACCGCGACCATTCTTTATCTTTTAGGTACGCTATTTCATGTTGACTATTGTAAGAAACTTCCCTTAACTTTCTGTATGGATTGGTGAACATTACATTTTCACGTAAATTTATGTATCGCGTTTGCCGATGGTATCAGTGTTGAGAACTTTTGAAATTACCCTGGTAAAAAGGGTTACGAGACCTATGTATTGTTCCTGATGCACGATAGACTGATTAATGATATTAGGTTCATAACGCCCAGAGGCAGGAAAAACTGTTTCTGCACTGACGAGTTATGTTAGGATTATCGATTCTCGTAATCTTCCCAATAGAGTTAAGAAGAGAAAGAAATATTTACTCTCGCCACTCTTCATTGTGTTTTCTTCCAGCAGTTCATGTAACGACTGCTCTTATATATTCAGAACCAGGTCACCACAGTGTTTATATTTTCACAATTCGTCACCCACAGTAGCGTCTGTATTAGACAGCTGAGTAAAAAAAAAAAATTGGATAAGCAGGTAGGCCCCTTGACAGAACTGAGTGCTTGATTAAAACGTCGGTGTGTCGATTAATAACCCGCGGGAAATGCGCTACTCCAGTGACCCGTCTGCCGCAAGTTAGGCGCCCCTTGGCCAGCCGGCCAAATATTGGCTTTCAAAAATTGCTTTAGCGTCGACCGCGTGGGCATCCAATCAACGGCCGTGTTTACCCGTCCGCTCCGCACTGCGAAGCTCGTTTGTTCCACAATGTTGCCGCGGCTGGGCGTTGATATACTCGCGTTACGCTCGTCCGTGGCGTTTGGAAAAAGTGTCTCAGTGCCACTGCAGTCAACTCGGCCTAATTGTGACAGCTTCAAGACATTCAACTAAAGGACACTTAAGTGTATTATACTCTACTCAAGATTGTTCATACATCCAAGCAAACTGACTAATAATTCCTTCCAACCAAAAGAATAAATTAGGATCATCACCGGAATTTCATTTCGGGCAGTGTTATAAGAAGAACTGGAACTATAAAGTTGCGGAAAGGTGGTGAGGCGAAAGTGATAAGAGTTTAGCATTTTTCCACTGCTTCGCCGCGGGGATCTTGGTGTGCGTAGTAATGCGTTTGCGTTTTGTCATTTTCCTCGTAGCAAAGCATATAAAACGTTGGTTCGTTGTCCTTATTTGAGAGTAAATCTTTGATTTAGTGGTTTGATTAAAGTTTTTCTTGTATTCTAGAGTACTATATTTCAGGAAACTGAAGAATTAAATAACCCAAGTTAAAAAAAATAAAAAGATATAATGTTTATCTATGATGTATCATGATCTTTGGTGGGTCGTTAAGTAATGTTGATGTGCAGTGCAGTGTGATCTGTGGCGCCTATTTGTTCTCGGTATGAACTATTTATCATTTCTTGCTCCGCTCCACTGTCGCGTCTAGTCTTGAGCTATACCGCAGATAATAGGCTAGATCTAGACAATAAGCTTCCCTACGGTGAAAACACATTCAGATGGGTTCGGTTATGTTTGTGTGACGCCTGAACAAACGTACAGACAGACACAGCCCAATAAAAGATTTATAATTGCATAGATTAAAGACAAAGAAAAAGAAGGAAGCTATAACATAAAAGATTATTAAAGTAACCAGGACATTGATGACTTTGGGCAGCAACCGTAGCCATCTTAAAAAGTGTAATTTGTGGGTCATAAGGAGCTTTGCAGTGGTTCACTATGAACGATATCTAATGTCAGCAAAATAGATCCGGTCATCATTACGGAAGATTGTAGCAAAGAGTTTCGTATCATTATATACCCAGGATAATTGCGTTATAAGGTGGATAGTTTCAATATCTGGGTAGAGAGAAACTTTACTGCGCAAATACATTGAGTATTAATGAGATGTTGTGAACAATCACGAGAAGGGTTTAAGGGGCTTAGATCTACCTGATGAGAATAAATAGATAAATATTATTGTAATTTAATTATAGGTATATTTTTTATAAATAAGTTTAATAAAAGCATTATTTTGAGTTCATTCGCAGCAAGGAGAAGCGGGCCACAAATGATGATATAGCATAAAGCGGATATATATATATAAATGTATTGATGATGTTTTAGGAGAATCGTAGCTATATCAAGAAATATTTAAGTGATGTAAAATGGTGTAGAACATATTGTTGAATAAATTTGATGAAGGAAAAGGCGAACATTATTTTGTATAAAGAAATGTGACTAAGGATGTTCCATTAGAAGTTGGGATTGCTAAAAGCTGACAATGCTAAAAATTGAATACGGTTTGATAATACAAGCTACGAACAACGGGTATATAGAGTCAGCATGTTACTGGATACCATGGAATGGGCAGCCAAACTATCATAGGAAGGTCCGACCGTATGACAGAACATGCTGAGAATCAGTAACATGGAGAATATCGAATCAACAAATGAGACAGGTGAAAAAGTAAACCGGAGATCTCTTTCTTATCTTTAGCGAGGTTTCGAGTCTATTTTGTCCTCAGTTTATGCTATAATTGTTTCCTGAAGTAAATAAAATAAAATAATGCTAAGCAACAAATTTTTATTCAGACAATAACAATATGTGTTTCTTGTCAGTTTTCCATTTCAGTTATCCGAAACCACACAATTTACAAAATTTTGTCTGTACTGAGCATTCAGATCATTTCGCACACTGGCCGTAAAATGATCATAATGTGCGCGGGTGATGAAATCCGTAATGTTAATGTTTACGAAGGTTTCTTCTCTCTTCTGTCTGTAAGAGACGCGATTACTGAAACTGCCGGAGAAATAGAAGTAACGCATATAAGCGTCAATGTGAATAAAATGCTGAGTGCCGAAATTCACACAGATCCAATATTGAGAGAGCTATCAAGATGATCAGTGTCACTAGCCAACCGTGGAAAGATTAATTAGAAAAAAGTATCATTTGCGAGTTTCTATCTGCTTAGTGAGAGAGGCACAAGAAACGGGTACGCTAACAGTATCAACATTTCATATTGCATATCACATATTGAAAGACCATAAAAAACTGTTCATTTTTACGGAATCTCGTCTCTTTTTGCAAATAAAGTTGCTAAACGAAATTTACAAAGTGAGATCGGAATCGAAGTCACCATTTGTTTGCAACCGATTAAAATCTGGTTTCGTATGTTATTTAACTGGTTAGACTGGTAATTTTGAAAGAAAGATGATTTATAAAATTTAGAATGATAAAGATCTGTCTCAGGTAGTATTACACCCAGTGTCTGAAACCCTCAGAGGCATTTCAAATAACACGAAGTTTTACAATCCTTCAGTAGACACATAGCTCACGTATGTTTGATAACTTATTAGATACTATGTAATCGTAGGCTTCCGCGGCAAGAGTCAGTTGATTCGTGGCTGTCCGGGTGGCGACGCGTCATGTTTCTTGAAACCGACGTTTCGACCCTCATTCTGGGGTCTTCTTCCAGGGCAGAACAATCAAATTAAATTATTTTTGATTCCTTGGCAGCAGAACTGCCCTGGAAGAAGACCCCAGAATGAGGGTCGAAACGTCGGTTTCAAGAAACATGACACGATTATGAGATAATAGTAGTCACACGACTGAACCGACAATCATGTTTTCTGTTTAAAGACGTTAATCTTCCGGATAATCATAAATAAAATTAAAGCATATTACAACAATAATCAAGGAATAAATGTAAAAATTGAAACAAATCTTGTACTATTTATAAGCGAATTTAATAATTTCGTGAATAAAGATGGTACAGGTAATCAGAGAACTTTTCAGCAGTGCATTATTGTTACCACAAATATGTATGCTAAAAGAAGGAAAGTTTTTGGTGTGTATTACTGATCAATGGGTGGGGAAAGACGTTGCATGTAACAAAACAATTCTCTAAAGTAATCCTTGTATGCTGTGGAGACCGGAAAGAAAAAAAGAGGCATTCCTAATCTCACCTTACAGGAGGATTCTGAAAAGTAAGTGGAAGAATAAAATACGAAGTGAACCACTAAATACAGAGATAGCAGGTTACATTTTGGGTCATATGGCGGTAACTCAGGGAGGTTGCAGTGGAAGATTTGTGAAAAAAGGGGGGGGGGAGACTTAAGTTTGTAAAGGCAATAACTGAATAAGCAGGCTTAATAGGTAAGTGGAGAAAAGGTGACTGGTATAGGGAAACAAGGAATAAAGACAATGATGGAAATAATATTATTTTGTGGGGTTGTACGTATATGGCTTTTCAGTAGTGTCAAGGATATAGATGTGTCGTTGACACGGGTAAATTTGACTTACAAAGCTGACGCAGCATTGTTTAGTACATGTGTAATTACTAGGCACTGAAAGAACCAAAAAATTGAAGTGACGCCTTTTGACGCGAGCGCAGAATTCCCTTTGTCCTTTGTTTGCACAGTGGAGACTCGCATAATGAGAGGGTGGAGGGCAGGGCAACCCGAGCTGCGGTTGCAACACGGTAAGGCGACCAAGGCTGCAGTCGGTCGGGCTCTGGTTTCGCTGAGCAACGGCCGTGAAACGAGCTGCGACAAGACGCCAGCCACAATGACACCGCTCAGCCCAGATCCCAGCACCGCAGCGCGACTCTCGGACTCACAGACAATAAAGCAAACGCTTCACAACACGGCGGTGTCTTACGAACAGTATGTGTCTCTTATCTAACCTTCCTTAGATGCTTCGAACAAAACAAGCTGAAGAAGTGCAGGTTTTTTGAAGAGTGGCCTCACACTCCACCATTACAACCAAGGATAATATCAATAGCAAAAGCAACCTTCGAGTAGATATCTTTGAGTAGCTCTAGGACTCGAAACTTCATAAAAATGATTATTTGAAGCACACCACTTTATGTTTTTTTTTTTCCCCGCCTCGTAGACGTCGAGATAATTAGAGGAGGGTCAGGACGGAGTAATTTGTGTTAATTGTTTACTATCAGAAACTAGATTGGTGCAGATGATATAATGCTATATATAATTATCAAAATGGTATAGGACTGTAAACAGCTGCAGGGTGATCTGGACAGGATATCTAGTTGGGTTGGTAAACTTGGGATGAAGATAAGCTTATTAGATACACAAATAAAAAACTAAAGGTTGATTACGATTATAAGATGGAGAAAGAATTGCTTGCTGAAGACTTGAAATGTAAATATCTTCGCATTACATTTGATTAAAAGCTTCACTGGGCAGGACACATTGGCCAGGTAGTGGGAAAAGGTTTCAAAATTCTGCACTTGTTGGAGAGAGTGATTAGGGGATCTACGAGATAAGTAAAGAAATTGGGTTACAAAACTTAGGTCAGACCATTGCTTGAATATGGGACCCACATTTTGCGTATCAAATACAGGAGTTTGAGAGGGTGCAAAAAAAAAAAAAAAAAAAAAAAAAAAAAAAAAAAAAAAAATGCTGCTTGATTTGTTCCTGGAAATTATCGCAGAATGCAATCAGTAACAGATATGATAAAAGAGCTGGAATTGGATTCATTGCAAGACAGGAGGAGGGTGAAGAGGGCCATGGGAGTCTACAAACCGTATACTGGCGATGAGGCATGGAAAGACATTGGTGTAAAAGTAATGGACAGAAGGGAAAAGATGACCATGACCACAAGCTGGCACTCGATTTCAGGCACAAGGGTGTAGGAAGATTTTCTGTTTTGGGTAAGGGTGTCAGGGATTGGAATAATTAATGAATCGGAAGGAATTCGGCAGTGGCCTTTTGAAGAAACGAGCGTGGCATTCGCTTGGAGTGATCTCGAAAGCCATGGAAAACAAAAATCTGGATATTCGAACCTGCATCCTTCCGAACGCGAGGCCAGAACATTACCGCTCACCCCCAAAGCCAGGTAATTATGGGAATGACCCTGGATTTAAAAATTAAAAAAAACAATCAAAATTGAAGCACATGAAATGCGATATTCTACAACAATGTTGCACTGTGATAACGGAAGAGAGATACAAGTCCTAGAAGTGATGTTGAAGAAAGGCGTTTGTGAAAGAACGTTTAAAAAAATAAGAGATTGAAAGCGGATCTCATTTTGAGAGATGCGGTAATGGTGTATTTGTTAACCAAGCAAGCATTTAAAAGTCATTTTCTTTCTTTCACGAGGTTTTTAAGCCGAATTTACGGATTCCAAAGTTCTCTGCATACTGTTTGAGGAAGTTATGTCCGAGTGCTAGATCAGTGTAAGATACTATAAAAACCGGCTTCCGATATCATCAGTTAAAATTTTACATCATAAACCGTAGTATGTCTTAGGAGTTGTATTCTGTCTGTTTCTACTGGATTTTTACTGTTATTGTTGTCGGTTTCCGGTACACCATGGCATTAATTTTGTCTTGGATAGCAACACGTCCCCTGCCCCATTTCATATTATAAATATTTTCTTTTACTATCTACTCAAGTTCATTCCTGAAAAATCATTAAACATATTAATATGACTCTGGAACAGACAAACACATGCTTGGTATGGGGACTTCCCGACAGTATTCCTGTGGCAGATGTTATTCTTCGAAGAGCACCGTCCTTGTCTGTATCTGGCTATCCCTGGAGGATGAAAGGGGGCACTAAATATAACATGGAGCTTGCGGCGTCGCGCTTGTTGTGGCTGTTAGTTGATTATGGCCGCCGTAACTCTGCAATCAGTTAAGCGGATTGGCCGTCTATCTGGGCTCGGATATCGGTTTGATTGCCAGCCTACAGTAGTCGCTGTCGTTACCGGCTAATGCAGTAGACACGATGGTAGTGTCGTTGTCTGCGTGCCCGTGAAAAGGTGAATAGTCTAATCTGAAATCCGCCTGCAGCTCCGTCTCTAATCAACACACTGACACATTTCAGATATTGAGAACCGAAAATTCGCAGGTGCTGACGTGTCTGGTTCGTAGCTGTGACGTGAAATGTAACAATATCTTTTGTATTTTTGTAGATACTCGATACGCCACCCGTTCTTTCTAAAGCGCTGGAAGGTGGCGTCTGAAGGCGTTTAGCTTCGGTGCTGTATAATATATTTGTTTTCATTTAGTGGAATTTTATAGCTTTCACAGTTCCTCTCAGCCAAACCGGATTTCTTAACCAGACATCATCATTTATTTACTATATCTGCAAGTTCTTGTGTTCCTTATCTCAATGGCCTTCCTAGTCTTATTCCGTCTTCTTCTTCCAGAAATTCCAACTTTCGTATTTTTAAGAACAAATGTTTTTCTTCTAACGTTTTCCACTGAGCGATAGGGGCGAGGGGGGTGGAAAGACATTTACACGTCTCAGCATCTTCCATTTTTGAAGTGAAAACTTCTATAGGCGGGTTTCGCGATGTTTGGAAAGGGATAAATCTGTGAGTTCGTGACGTCACCGTCACCACCACGCCACCTGTTGCGCGTATGATACGCGCGTTGGACGCTTTTCGTTAACTCTTTATACAAACACACAGTTTTTATCCGATTTTGATAGTATACTTTAAAACGAATAGAAAAACACTGTTAAACCCCCTCCTCCTTCCTCCCTCACCTTAATATC
The DNA here is from genome assembly GCA_031002005.1 of Vandiemenella viatica. Classification (NCBI taxonomy): domain Eukaryota; kingdom Metazoa; phylum Arthropoda; class Insecta; order Orthoptera; family Morabidae; genus Vandiemenella; species Vandiemenella viatica. Next base: position 226,969,835 of record CM061920.1, on the reverse strand, counting down.
TGTCACCCGTTGTTCATACAAACCCACAGTTTTTATCAGATTTTGATTGTAATTAGCACACGCATCTTCCAAAAAATGTGGTCTGGTAGCTCAGCAGTTAAGCCGCTTCCTTCCGAAAGTTCTCTCTCCGGTCGCGGATTCAAATCCACCGGTGATTAGAAATTTTTAGGAGTTTTATTTGATTATATGAGCTGCGCCGGGCCGTTTCGAGGTTCTGATTCCACGTTAAAGAAGAAAGGAATTTTCCTTCTACCCTCTGACATAATAGGTTGGTACATCTCCTTCGGGAAGATTCGACGAACTGTCGGGTTGTGGACTAAGTTAGACTTTTAGTTTCTGAAGTTCAAACTTCTTAGGCGCGTTGGTTGATTTTTGGATGGGTAAAATCTTATGAGTTCGCATTACCAACATGCTAATGTCAACAGTATATCCGTTGCGGTCTCTTGGCTCAACGGTTAAGGTTTTTAACGAAACGTCTCCGTTAAGAATCTCTGTCTCGGCGGGGATTTTCATAGACCATTAACCCGACCTTCACCTCTGGCACAGCTTGCTGAATAATGTGAAGTACGCAAGGACGCTTCCGTGGTTCGGATTCCACGTTATTTAAAAAGGAATCTTCCGCATTTCTTAGGCACATTAGATGGCAAACATGTTATAACAGTTCTACCGAATTGCGGTTCTCTTTATTTTTAATTCAGAAAAATGAATGTTTTCCATGGTTTTATCAGCCCTTCCAGTTGCTGAATACCGTTTTGGTCGTCGGAGGATTGGGAAAAAATTAAGATGGCAAAAGATTTAGCCACAACAATTTAGGTGAAGCAATGGCTGCAGGAAAACTGAATTTGCACGTTGACAAATGAGATAAAATGCAGTATGTAATAGTAGTGGATGAGGCTTTTCCACTTTCGAGATGAGGCCTATTCCAGAATATCAGATAAAATGAAATGAAGAGAAACATACCTTCAATTACAGGCTCAACAAACTATGGAGGGTGATCGGTAACTGCTTTGGTGTTATAGGTAGGTTTCAAAATCTATAAAGAAGAATGTCGGTGTTACCTAATAAGATAAATAAAGTAATACTGGCCACGTGCTGCGTTCATAACCTTTTGATTAACGATATGTGAATTGGGTTGCAGAAGATAAGAACGATAGTGACAACAAAGAAATTTCAATATTTGACTTACACAGGTGTCTAGGTAACATCAGAAATCATTAAGATTTGGAATAATTTCACAAAATATTTGTAAACAATTAGGTTAGTTGCTAACACGAAGCTTTACAAGCGGGATTCAAAGAAAGTGATAGAAAATTATAATACACACGTAAAATAAACAAAAAGAAAATACCAAACATGACATACCTGGTTGTTTTAACTAGTTTCCTATTTCCTGCCAAATTTTTTATTTTTTTTTTATTTTTTTTGTGTTATTATATTTTGCGTCTTGTAAATCATAAAACTCTTTGAAAGTCATTACTTATCCATTACGTTTGAATAGTTTAAGTTAAAACATACAAGCAAAGAACAAGTGGGCATGAGCTAGAAATTTTATAATTGTTTCACCTTTATTAAAGTTCATAAAGAAATTAAATTTTCAGATTGCAATTACTTATATTTTTTTCAAAAATCATTCACCATCCTGCGTGCAAATTTGCAGCCAATTTTGTTGAAGTAATGGAGTTAATTCACAGAAATAGGAACACACAAGTTACAAAAGTCAGTCAGTACTGTTGGAGCTCCTATCGCAAACATGGTCGCGACTGAGCGCATCGAGGCGCACAGGCGGAAAAATACGCCTGGCCAAGCGATCCGGCGGGGCGACGCGATGCGGCCCGCCCCGCCCCGACTCGACCCGCCTCTGGTGTGCGTTACCCCATTAGAATCAATTTAAGTGATTGCAGACGCATTTCTGCGATGCGACAAGACGGGATGCGGCCCGCCGTAGTGAGCGCGGACCTTTAAACTGTAGGTTCCTTTCTACCTGGTAGCACTACCAGGTTAGGTTAGGAAAGCGCAGCCAACAGAAACCCTGTCACCAGGTCATTACGTCCACACGGAATTACATGTATTATTATTTAGTAAATCTATAGCTATAATTATGATGTTCTACGTTTACGATATTAATCGTTTTAAGTTTTCACTTCTGTCGGCAGTCCCCAATGACTGCCTTTTTTTTTTTTTTTTTTTAAATACTTCAGTTCAGTATGGTCACCAGCTTATATTAACCCCTTATAAAGAAATGCTCCATAGATACCGGTGTCATACGAACTGCGAGACACGAAATACTGATGTATCTCTCTGTGTACAACTATCGGGTTTGATTTCTTATCTGAATCAAATTGTAGTTGTTGTTAATTATGAAGTATTAAATAGCTAACATTCGTAGCTAACTGCTACATTTTATTAAATGTTTTCCTCTTACTATTGCCTCGATAAGCCTTTCTTAACGTTACATAATTCACCACACTGAATGCACACCACCTGGAAGCCGCTTTGGCAAAGCAATCGTATATAGGCAATATTCATAATAACCGGCGCAAGGAATAAGAACAATGAAGAACAAGGGCAGCACTCCAAAACTGTCAAAAATATTTTAGCATAAAAGATTTTTTCTCGCTTTATAGTTCGTCGACGTTGAGATCATTATAGTCGGATGAGATCTGGGGGGGGGGGAGGAGCACGGATGGGAAGGAATTCTGTCATGGTCTTTTGAAAGAACCATGCCGATATTCACCAGGCCGGGTAGCACAGATGAAAAGAAACTGGAGAATTAATTGTTGAGGAGCAGCTTAAATGGTATCCCACTCATAACGACTATTAGGCCTACCTACCACACTGCACAACACAACCCAAATACCTCAAGATGTTTTGAATAAACAGTACTACAAGGTACGACAGTAATTTAGATAAAGCGGTCGCAGCGGGAGCTGTGACTTCAGCAAAGGATGACGAATGTAGCAATAATTATTTTCGGGGCACTTGAAGAGAAGAGAAGCATCTTACCAGTCGGTTATTGCTAGCATGGTGCATCCAGTTACAACAGAAGATCCTTATATAACTCGAGGTCAAAGTGGAGCCCCCCATTGCCTGCGGTAGCTACCTGACATAATGATGTATCGTCTTCCGTTGCTAGTGCCGTTGGACTAGACCCTGCTAAGGAATTCAACAGAGCAGGAATGTCTAGGTCTCAACTTGCGTCTTTCTTTACTAACGAGTAACTGACGGTGTTAACTCCAAAAATTGTATTAATTTGATTTGTAACCACATCACCGATAGCGATTGCTGTTGTCATTTGATCTGCATTTAATTTTGATCTTAACATGTAAGTTCTGTTATTAAAGACAGAAAATTTAAAAGTTCTTGAAATTTGCTACACCTTTAGTTAAATAACAAGTTTCTCAAACCGTAGATGATTTCTAAATACCGATATTAAATTTTACTTACTATAACGCTTTCAATTTTTGCCGTTCAAGCATCGGTTGTGGAAATAGCTGTAGACCCAGAAATCTGACTACGTAAAAACTACGGGACCACTACCAAAAACCGCTAGGAAAACGAAATCTTTAACATTAAGTGGTGTCCCTTTTATTATTTATATCTACATCTAGTACCGGCAATTCTCAAAATTGTGAGTGGCAGAGGATGCGTTGTGTCCAATCTAATTCTTGCTCTGTGCATTCCAACTGCGAATAGTAGAAGGCAAGAGAGAATTCATATAGGCATCAGTATGGAACCTTATTTCTCTCAACTTACCTCTTACCTAATTAGGTTGGTTATCAAATTGCTTCATCGCACTCGTAAATTATCACATGTTAAACAGTAAATTCAAACAAAACCTAAGTCTTATGTCTGTCTGACAATTCCAGCCCGATCTATGTATCAATTGTCTGACACCTTCGTAAGGGCTACAGCAAATAGTCACAAATCGAGTGGCTCTTCTCTGCCTGAAACAAACAGCGCCGGTCCTTCTTCCATGATACGAGCAGTGGGCGATGGTCTCTATAGAACTTCATAAAGAATTTGGTCCTGGTACGTTCGAACTCTGTTCCAGTCTGGGGAAATGGACGCAATGACTTTACTACATCTGTAAAATGTGATCAGTACTGGTCAGTCTCGACACTGTGATGGCAAAGCTTTTGTAGGTTGTTTCACCTATAGATAGTACAGTATCTCCGAGTATTAATTTTGGCAATAATGACTATCTACACAGTTGGACTCAGCAGCAACTTTACTTATGAAAAAGACTGGGTGGAGCTTTAATGCTTTCCCCCTTCTCTTTCGGTGTCATATATTTTACTGATGATACGCACATCTGAACCACCCGATGCCAGTGGGATGAGACTGTCCTAGATCTAAACATCAAACGGTTATCGGTGAATAAATGTTGTTCTTTGTGCTTTAGGGCGCGTCAACATCGGGGTTATTAGCGCCCGGTGAATAAAGATAAGCACGAAGGCGCTGCAGGCTGATGGTGGTGAGGGGCTGATAGCAGTGTTGCGGTTCACCTGCCCTCCAGGCGCTATGGCTGATGAAAGCGTAAATCGGCGGCTGGGAAACCCAGTTCCTGCATGGTCCAGCGACTGAAGCCGTTATGGTCCTCACGTATGGTTTCTACCACGATCAAGTAGCCACTCTGTGTTTCAGTGTCATGTCTCGTAGCAGCGGGACGTGCAGGATCACAGGATGAACAGCACCATGACTTCGCTACAAAATCTCATTACTAGCTACCTCCAACCTACCACAAACAAGGTACTTTTGCTACTAGTAAATTAGCGTCCTATGAACATCGACAGGCTATGAGATTAGGTGGTTAGTGGCTCATATTATATAACTGTGTCGTCAGATTCCGAGAGCAGTTTACTGCAGGGAATACAAAATTTAATCATCTACATTCCGTAATAGACGACCAGGCCTAGCATTGGTTGACACATTCCCTTCCCTGACCTCGGCACTAAGTCGACAGTAAACTGAATGGGACTGAGGGACCGTTCCACAGGTGAAACTTACAGCGTTATTAATGAAGACCTCTGATTCCACCCACACTATTCCAAGCGAATAGCAGAAAGAGACTTGCATTCTTAACATTCCTTACGCCGGCTGCCACTAAAACCCAAAATCGGCAACTTTACTTGCAGTTTGACGATACCGTGTAGCATAAAACAATGTGGAACAGATAACGATAAAAATTAGACGAAAAATTTATTTTAGGGAAATCAAGAGTTTGGGCAACGCCGTAAACGTTGACAGAATCAACGTACTGAGTGGCACAGACCGCACCGTAGAAACGTAGAGAATAGTGATTTGATATTAATGTAAACAAGGATTCAACTGCAGCAGCTGGAAATATATCTACTTTCGTTCTGTATAACGTTGCACGTATCACTATTCTGACTGATCCTGACATTCCATGGTGCCGAGCTGCTCCTCGGAAATTATAAGTTTTGCAGCAAGTAACGTATTTTCGATATGTCAGGATGTTTATCTTACCGTCATTGCTGAGATAATTGTGTCTTTTCTATGTTTGATTCAACAGAGAAGAGTTATGAAGGTACAGCTTAATTTTTGCATTGCATACACATACAATTTCTCTTTTAGGGCATCATTTCCTCTATACCAGATTCTAACAGACAGAACTGGTAAACTGTATATCATTTTTCCTTTTTGTAGGTTGGTATCCTTTTTCTTTCTTTGACGACACCACATTGTATGATCTTTTAGTTAATTTCTTCTCCTTTACCAAGTGGTGATAACACACACCTTTTTCATATTCGTTAGGGTAGCGGTTATAAACCTGCGATAGACAAAACATGCTTTTAGGTTTATTATGTTATAATGGTATAATACAATATGTCTCAAATGTTAATACACATAAGTAAAAAATTAAGCACGTATAGCTTAGTAGCGCGTAGAATCGTTTTGACACTATACAGGTCCTAGGGTTGCAAAACTTGAGAAACCCTACGTCAGTCAGAAAAGGATTGATATCGGCCTTAACAGTGGCGAAGCTAGGTCAACAAGGGCCCCGGTGCAAAAAATTTATTTTGGGCCCTGAGGCCAGATGGACGACCTGTTTTTTTTGCTTTGTGTTGCTGGTAGGGCCTCCCTGAGCAATGGTTGGGGCCCCCTGGGCATTGAGGGCCTTTTGTGAGGAGCTTCCTGTGTCTCAGGGGCTCCCTTAGACGACGGTAGAGCTAAAAAAAAAAAAAAGTCGCCAGTTTGCCGTGAAGACCCGTGGGCCCTCTGAACTGCCCTTGGGGGCCCCCTGGGCGTAGGGGCCCCGGTGTACTGCACCGCCTAGCCCAATAGTAGCTACTCCCCTGGCCTTAACCTGTACTAAAGAACCATTTGGCTCCAGCAATTTAGCAATACCGAATCCTGGATGGCCGCCGATAAATGATTCAATATGTAGCAAGACATGTAGCTACGTTTTTTTTTGTTTTTTTTGAAAATATTTCAATGGAAACGTGTAAAAATAAAAGAAGAAGGAGCTGTTTGTTGCTGATGTTTTTATTTGCTAATTGGAAGACGATTGATTGTTTTTAGTATTTTTATTAAAACAAGAAAATTGAAGCGACTTAACATACAGTAATACGCTTGGCAGGTGCAACAGATTAACAGTAACTACGCCAGTACAACTACGTCTCAGATATATATTGCAATTACGACAGCAGTGATTTCATTGTAATTAATCTAAATGGGCAATAATCGTTAAGTTTACATCTCGCCTAGTAATTCCTACTACAGCCATTTAACGCACAGTTAATCACACGGAATTGTCAGATATACGATTTGCTTAGTATCCGCACTATATTAATGCAGCTGGCGGTTATGGTAAGTGCTTTCGGTGTAGTAATTAAGAGTATATACACCTTCGGGACAGAATTAAATTACTCGTGAGCTATATGAACAATCTATACCGGCCATTTCCATGAATTCGTTCCGGCAAACTCTAGAATACTGAACTTACTTGGGTGGAAGGAAAAACGAAGGCAATGCCAACACATTTGCTTTGTATTTGTATAAACCTAAATCGAATAGCCGATCACAGTAACAGTTTAAAAATGTAAACTGGAGGCTGTACAAAAAAATGTGCTGATCGAATTATAAGCATTGTTACGAATCTGTATTGAAACAAAATAACACTTACTTCCTGGTCAGGTTATGTTATTGGTAATGGGGATTTTCATAAGATCCTTAAGGTGTCTTTAAATTCTAGCAGAAGCTGCCATAATTACTTTATAGTTCGGATTTCACCTATAGTTTTAGGGTTACTGCGTTTGTATGACAGCGTAATTCAGCAAATTAAAAGTGTGCGTTGCTGCACCAAGATGGATGCGCCACAAATTGAGATGTACAATTACGTAGCGTAATTAAAATGCACAATTTTATTGAGAGAATTAAAATAATTAAAACGCAACGAAACATTTATAATGAACTTCGCGGAGGGCGCCAAAAATTATTGTTGTGTGATTGTAATAGCCTCTCAATCATACGTAGATAGTCACCAAGCAGAAATAAAACTTAACTATACTACAATTCATAAGTTGCAAGCAAGTCTTATATTACTGGACTGAGTAAGATCTATGACGATGTATAACCGTTAGTTAAAAACTTCGATACTCCACACAGGAATCGAATTGCAATTTATCGAAGACGTATGATGGGTCAGTCAGCCACAAGAATGTGTCGGAGAATAGTTGATATTTTCATCTTCTTCCTGCGTTCAGCAGCAACTAGTTGTGACTCAGTCCATATCTATGTGCACGTAAAATGTACTGTACTGTTTTCTGATTAGATACACACTATCGACAGTGAATTCGAACCCTCTTAATGAACTGTGGCCACTGCCATATCTAAAATACCAGGGAAAGAAAACATGTGATTTTGATAGTTGGACGGTCCCATCCTGTAGGCGGACGGACTGTACCAGTTTGATGTTGCTAGGAGACATCGACCACTCACAAGGTGCGTGGCCATCGTTTGTCCTCTGAGAGTCTTACTTTCTCTGGCATCCATACCACGCCAACACCTTTAACAACGAGTAAAGGTCCTTCATAATAACGTTTAATAATAATAATAGCGCTACTCTCACAATTGTTCACGAAATTTGAAGGAAGTTGTTTGATGCCTTATTGTTGAATACCAGTGGCTACGTTCAGAGTGCCATACCCCGAGCGGGATGGGTATCGCGATAACGTTCTGGTGGAGGACGCGGGTTCGAATCCCAACCGGCCATCCAGATTTGGGGTTTTCAATGGTTTTCCCAAATCACTCCAGCCGAATGCTGGGATGATTCCTTCAAAAGGCCATGATCGAATTCCTTTTCGTTTCTTGCCCCGAGCCAATCATGCCTCTGATGACCTCGATGTCGATGAGTTGAAAGCAAATATAAAAACAATACATAGTCAGCCCTGCGAAGCAGTTTTGGAGATTTCTCAGAATGTTTGAATGTGCCGTAATGTTAGCTTTCTCGTTCTGTTTATCATCAAAATGTGTTCCTTTCCAAATTTATTTGATCTTCTGGCAAATAAATAAGTCTATGGGGCAAGTTAGGTACGGAGGGTTGCCTAGCACAATCATTTGTTCCACAGTCAGTAACTCCCCTACACACAGGGCAATGTGCGCAGATACAATACCGTGATGCAGGAACCATTGGTTTTCAGAAAATATTTCGGGCCGCTTGCATCTCATTTCTTCACACTACCATTATAGTATTCCCAAAATACAATTGGTTAATTTTTGACGAATTTACGTAATGTTTCCTTCGTTCGCCTCTTTATTAGTTACCTTAATTTTCAGACATTTGTTATTACACTTCAGAAAGCCTCGTTCCTTTTTACACCGTCGTTTTCTTCATGAAATTTTACCCGTACAACTGCACTATATTAATAGTATTTCACTTCCAATATTGTACATTCAAATAATTTAATGTCTACATTTTGATCTAATTCCAACTCCAACATTTTCACGACAGCGCGCACACACAACTACAAGTAAGAATACACGCCGCTCAGTAGTAAACCATCTCTTGTTAACACACTGAAGAACCAAGATTATGAATCCTCATAGAGCTGCTTGAACAGTGCTCTCTCTCGCGTTATATAGCTAATCCGCGGACTTGATGATCAGACCAGTTATTTCAGCCTAACGGAGTTTTCTAAAACAATTTCAGCCTCCGTTGTTTTATCCTTTTACCTCTGTGAATGTACAGATGTCGTTAAGAATATTTGGAAACGATCTTTTCGATATTATGATTTATATATATATTTCATGCTTTAGTTACTCTTGTAGTGGTAATAATAAGTAATACCATTGCACATTTATTTGTAACTAGACATAAATTTTATAAAGGTACTTTCTACTAACATTTGGAACGAATCAGCTTCTCCATTTTGATAATTAGTAAATACTAAGTGTATTACGTGATCCAGGGTCACGGTATTACCAGAAATAGCTGATTTATTGTCTTAAAAAATCTGGAATATTTGTGCAAGACGTCACTCCCTTGAATTAGATTTCTCGTTTAAATTTAAAACGTAGGTGTATTTCCGAAGCCATTAGATTATGGACATATTAGGACTTTGTTAATTAATATTTGCTGCAGTTACTAACGGCATGTTTCTCTCGCGAAATGGGGTTAAGCTCTGATCGGATGGAGCACTCAACTAGCAACTCTTATCCGAGATATGATACGAATCGCTTAATTGGTACCTTTATTTCAGTTAGGGCTTTATGGTTCGTCCACATCGATGAAATTAGTGCCATGAGAACTGGAAATAAGGAAAGAGAAGGAAATCGACTTTGACCTTTTGAAGGAACTATCCGGCAATATCCGATAGTGATTTCGGGAAACTATTGAAAAGCTAAATCTGATTGTTGGGAGTGGGATCGAACCCGCGACCTGCTGAATAACGGACCCAGGTGTTACCGCTCACCCATTACTCTGGGTCAACGCGAGTCGCAGATTACCAATAGTTACACAACGTGTATTGGAAGCCAATAACTTAACAGATCTAAATAGTGCTTACACTTCTGATGTGCCGTGCACAGAAATCCTCTACGTCGGGTCACCTTTATTCAACTACCAGTAAATATAATCAATAACCTAAAAAAATATATCCGTATAGAATCTTTCAAATTGATTCGAAATGATTCAGTTGGTCGGTAGGCTCTACAACGTAAGAAACTCCAAAGCCGCATAATAATTTACAATCAGGGAGTGACCTTAAGCCGCAGTGGGTTGGCTGTTGTGAAATGCTGTCAGAAGAAGCAGCTCGTGAATCGCCTCCACTCACATTAAGTTGATTTTATCGTCAGAGATTCTTTGGAAGGTGTTACTCGATCCATGACACTTCTAGTTCAGCGTAAAATGCCACAATGTAGACATGCTTAGGAAACATGGAAATCGCGCAGACGAACAATTTGCTCAATGCAACGGAGCGGTGTCGGGATGAGGGATGTGTAGAATCTCACAGACGAAGTTCGACAATTTCCGTTCCTCTACGACAAAACATTGTTTTAGCGTTATTCTTTGGCTTAAAAATTCTCATTTTTTTAAACATTACGTCCAGCTTCACCAGAAAATCATGAAGCGTAGAATGTGTCATTATAAACTATCCGTAAAATTTCGTTTAATCATCTATTCCCAAATTCACTGTAACTAAAGTTTTAAACATTGATTCCCGTAAACAACCACGTGAAAATGTTTTTTTTAAATTTATTTATTTAATTGCTTCTGTCTTTACGCCTCATCGACGTCGAGATCATAGACTGCGGGAAAGGAATGGGGGCTAGAAACGGGATGGAATTCGGCCATGGCATTTTGAAGCAACCATCCCGGCATTTCCCTGGAGAAATTTGGAGAAACCATAAAAAACAACTCTGGATGGTTGGACGGTGATTCGAACTCGCGTCCTCCACAGTGGAAGACCAAAGCGTTACCGCTCACCCAACACGCTCAATGTGAAACTGTTAAAAGAAACTGAAGACTGAGTAGGAACTCGTCCGTAACACGAAGGAGCTACGGACAAGTATAAAATATTCGTTTTGGTGACACTAGTTAGTTGTTGTATGTCTTCGGTGCACATTGTTGAATGACGTGTTTCGATTATAACAGCAGAATACTCTTTTACAGTGTAACAATAATGCATGGTAATATAATTGCTGAGTATCATTATGTCAGTTAAGCAATTATTTGGCGTAATTTATAGCGAAGTTTCTGGAAAACAAATTAACATGTTCAAATACTGGAAGCGCTGTTTGTCGACATGTGTTGTTTGAACACTCCTTCGCTTCGAGACCTTGGGACTGCTAAGCTCTGGTAAGTCTTTTTGTTACCGGTCCGATGTACGGGGTGCTTTAATGATCGGCCTCTCTTGTCGTAATTAACTCTCGGCAGGTGTTTTTCTGCGAAGGGCTGTTATTAGCAGTGCAGCAGCAAATTGTTATCGCCGGATGCATTTACGAGGCTGCAGCAATAGCTCGTAATGAGTCTAGCCAAACGACCTGTCTCTCCTGTCATACACTGCTACTATTCAGCGACAACATTTATACTGTTTTATTTAGAGCGAGGGCTGTAATTTTCTGCATGGACTCATTAATTTTATCTTTTAGACAAACTGTTTAGTGGCTTTTATGGTGTGATCCATGTATGGTACTCGAACTGGCTTAGGAAATAAACTATTAGCACAAAAAATATATTTCTTTTTGTTTTTTGATCGTAGCTCTGTAGCTAAGTGTTACTCTGTATATAGATTTGTTTTTTCGTCAGAAAATACTTTTCACTTATTACGGTTGCTTTTCGGCACATGGTTTCTTAGCACAGGAATACAGCTTTTTAACTACACACACCTGACAAAATACGCATTACTCTCCCTTTCACAAAAAAAATATATATATTTCCTCCTGCCCATTACTTTACATAATCATGATATAAGATTTCTTTAATCACACACCTAAAACATTCTTGTTAATTCGCTCAAGGATAAACTATTCTCCATCCCAAAAGCTTCTGTAGACAAATCGCTTAATTGGAACCAGTTTTCTTCAGCAACCAATGCTTGGGACTTACATATCGACAGTTATTTTACTAACGGATGTGTAAAGAAGCCAAACAGCTTTATTTAAATCGTCTTTTGGATGTTTGATTTTACTGGTAAGTAGGAAGAGTTAGGTTAATAGTGAAGTTTACCTAATTGCTGGTTACTTAAATCGAACGCCGAATTTGTGTTTGAAGTCATCAGTATTGTGACTGTGAAGCAAAAACAAATATCGATTTATATAAGACTGGAGATTTTCTCGGTGTTGCAAATGAATAAAATGTTCTCGGGTAACTAGCCGAGTTAGTCCATCGTTTAACCACAATCTCTGTCAATGGCGGCAGAGTTTTGTGACCGCCGAAAGGTCGTGGTTAAACGATGAACTAACTGGGCTAGCTACCCGAGAACATTTTATTCAAATATCGATTTGATTTCTTCTGTGTTATTCAGCAATTAATACATAAGATCAAATTCAATTTACGGATACTCGCATAATACATTAAAAAAAATTAAATATGGTGTTCGATTTTGGGTCTACGAAACACAAATAGTGTGGAAATCTGAAATCTCCATGTTATTCCGTTTAAGTGATAAAGGCATTAAACAGACGAAAGAACGGACAGCTCCGTTTCCCATGGGCTACAAAACCTTAAAAATAACAATACACTGGAAATACATACAGTTCATTTGCAACAAATGAAGCATGAAATATATCAGAAAAGGGTGCGGCCAGGTAGCTCAGTGGCTAAGGTGTCCGACTGGACATTGAAAGGACTCTGGTTCGACCAGCTGTGTTGGGGGGAATTTTCATAAGCTATTAAATCTCTAGCATAGCTTGCTGTGTAACGTGAAAGACGCAATGGTTCAGGGTCCACGATAAATTGTATGTCCCCTCCGTGCCTAAGAAGCCTAGTTGTAACACGGATATGTACACATCCAAAACAAATTCTAGCTAAAACAAAGGGTTAACGTGGTCTTAGTTGCTTCAAACGTACGTACTGTACACATACCCACACACAGTATCGAAACGAACCTTTCTGTAAAAGGGAAATATTTTAACGTCAGGCCTTGTACTTCGAAAATACGTTGTGAGATGCACGTTTGTGGTTTAGCACTTTATGAAAGACTAGTGAGGATACAAGGAAAATATATATATATATATATATATATATATATATAGGCCTATGTATTAGACAATGAAGGTGAAACTTTAGAGAAACATTTATCAATTCCTGGTTGCAATAGTCGATTAAAGCAATTCGTTCAAGACTTTTAGCGAAACGATACGTGTAATGGTGGGTTACATTTTGACTTCAGTGGAAAGAAAAGTATATTTTTGAACATGCATGCCAATGCATACACGCTGGCAACAGAAACCCATCACTGTGGGGACAAACGTAGCAGCTTACAGCGCAATGTTTTAATATTCTGTTGGTAAGGCACCTCACTTTACAGAAATGTGGTTCGGGATAGAGACTTCTCAATTACTGCGTCCGTTAATTCCAATGCTTCCAAAGCCTATCGGGATTATAACAATCTTGAGAACATCGTGAGAAAATGCAGAAGGAAGGATAGGGACGAAAAATGAAATCCAGCGAGCTGAAAATGGATTTCAGGGTATTTGGGTAATTGTAATTGAAATCGAACATGTTAACTGTTCATTTAAGGATGCGTTGGGGTGATTATTAAATTCCTTTGTTTGTTTGATAATTACATTCCAGATCTGACACCTGTCTCAGGGTTGTAGAGATGAATCTTTGGAGCACAGGTCTACTAGCGTTCAGCGGTATCACGTGTCTGTCTTTGAGACTTACTAGCTCATTGCTAATGCGTATCTTGGCTGTGTATAGTGCAGAGAGCTCGTCGCATACCAGAGCCTTGTAATTACGGGAAGCTCTGCGCCGCCTGGGGCCTACAGCCGTTTAATCGATTCCAATTAAACCTGATTACTTTCCGATCAGTGGGCCGAAAAACATAGTATTTAACAAGCTGCGGGAGGTTCCGGGGCTTCGCCCACCACCTGAGCCGGTTATTGGGGCAGAACACATGAAATCACACCGTCTGCCGATAACACTTGATCCAAGCACGGCTTTACACAGGTGAACATAGCGGTTTTTGCGTAGTTTTGCTGCATGATCAACAAGCTGGAGAGTGGAACAAGACTGATAGCATATGCATGTTTGGGAATCTCAGTAACTTAACAGAAGGCGAAGAGAGAGGCAACAGTTGAAGAAAAGAATGGTAAAGGAGCGTTCATAAACTACCTGGCTCAGTCTAGGGCCGGGGGGAGGGGGGGTAGAAGGCTATGTTGGGCTACGTTGCGAAAAAGGGGGGGGGGTTAGATAGCAACGCTGGGCTACGTGAGGGGAAAAAGGGCGAAGCCACGTAACTTTTCATTCATTATTTGTCACCGTTAAAATAAGCTACAGAACACACAACAGCATGCGGATATCTATTTCTTTCTCTTAATCATCTCTGTATGTGATTTTAGATATCCTGTATATTGACAATGCTACGCATGCGTGTTACTTGAAGTCATAGCGGTAGGTTGCACGTGACTGCTGCATTTGAACTAACCGACATTACGATTCGAAAAACATTTGACATGCCGTACCTCAACTCAAAGGCGCTTACTGATGTCACCCGGGGTTTTCCTGCATAGTGACAGTTCATATTGTTTTTATGGTTTGAAATAAAGCTATTTTGATTAGGATCGCCCGCTTGTGACCACTCGTTGATAAAATAATTTTACATTTCAATGTAAGCTTAACGTTTGTTCAGCTGGATAGCGTTATAAAAACACAACGTTTCGACAGATGGCTCTGCTGTCTTCATCAGGTGCGGAAAGCTTCAGGTGTTGTAAGCTAGAAGTCACTGGGGTGGGAATCCTCTATGTTTGTTGACTTATCGTTTCAGTGAGTCTCTGACACTTTTTTTTAAAGTGAAATTACTGGATTGCAAATTTTCATTAAATTTTACATTTGTGTGCTACGATTTCCTGTTCGATAACATACTCGAATTTCTGCTTATATTTCAAACCTCTGATTCTTCAATAGCTTAAAGAATGCAGTGGTTGATTGGGCATGAATATCGGTGGTAGGTTCTGACCCTTACAATCAGAGAAACTTACTGATCACGACAGTTATCAATTACTATTTTTCGATGACGACGATAAATTGGGTATTAATCATGCATCTTCTCCGAAATTCGTTGCATTGCTCTTTCTTCTGACCTTTATTCATCTTGTTTTTACAGGTGTGTTTAAAAATCCTAAAATATTACTAAATCTCAAATCTTTCTCCAACTAAACATGAATAATGAAGATAATACACAGTGGGTTTTGTATCATTTTGACTAATAATGGAAGTATTTAATGTTTAATATGAAGATATCAAAAACAAGATAGATATTAATAGCCGAAAATAAAATTGCTGAAAAGTTAAGAAAATAAAATCCTAAGTTAAATAGATTAAAAGTGATACTGGTATTACAAGAAATAAGAAAAGAAAAAGAAGATAAACAAACATTATAATATGATGCTTAATTTATCAGTGCAGAAAAGTCGCTATCTAAGAAACGAAGATAAAATAAGGATATAGATGTTCAGTATACGAATAGACATTTCCGACACTGTTTAAACAAGAGCTGAAAAGCAAAAAAGTTATTGAAAAAGCCAAAACGTGAGGTCATTAAGAAGCCAAAATATTGACGAAAAAATAAGAATATTTATTTAATAGATTTTTCCTCCGACTCCGCCCAAGTGTGACATGGAAAAATACGACTTGTAACTTATTATCATCAATTTACTAAGATTTCACAACTGGTAGAATCTAATTCGAACGCAGAATCTAAATTTATTTAAGGAAAAGGTTAAAATAAATAGAAGTATGTACAATCCTATTTAAAAATCCAGTCTATAGGCAAAATCGGAATCATATAAGGTGACAACGAGAAACTTAGTATTTCGATGTTGTAATTTTAACATGATATTGTTCTTGAAGTGACGTATGACATGTTTACCGTAGGTTCTTGGCTGTCCGGGTGACGCCGCGTCATGTTGTGTGCAGCCGAAACATCATGACGCGGCGTCACCCGGACAACCTAGAACCAACCGACTCTGGCCGCGGAAGCCTACGACCTATAATTACATTCTATTTACAGTCAGGTGTGTAATTAAACTAATGTTTAGAACAAATTTTAATTTCCTGTACTGGGGACGGGACCCTAAAACCGACATAAAAATAAATAATCACTAACAAAAATCTTATGTAGGACAACTCCATTAGTTTGAAATGCCGAGTAATACTTCTGATAAATAATCAAGTAGATAGAAAGCATAGGTCTACGAAACGTGCATGTTATCCATCTATATTTTGTGCTAGAGAGTTTATTTTGCTCCAAGACTATCTTCTGCTCTTATTTTGCTGATCATAACAATTCTACCATTTCTACTCAAGTATGCTAATGGAATAATTCGATTGCGGTCGGCAGCGAAAGTAGATGACTGCTTGTTACTAATTAAATACGAGTTCTCATTACGACTTCTGTCTGCCAGCTTATCATATACTAACTGCTTTATCAAATCTTTGACACTTCTGGTAATGCTGGAAGAATAAAAGAATTCTTGATAGAATATTGCTAAAATAAGCAGTTTATATATGAATTTATATATGCATTATGTGAACTGTTAATCGAGAATTCAGTCGAAGCAAAGAATTTTAGAAGAAGATAATAGATTAGCGTACGTGAAGCAAGAAAATGAGACACATTCGATTGGGATGCAGTGATGAAGAAGACACTGTTGCATGGTAGGCAAGCAGTCAAAAGCGTTGACAAGAAAGTTTAATTCTGTGGAGACGCTACTCGTGATAGATTCTTGCTACTTTTTTAATGGATTATTTACTCAAAACAAAGATGATACCTTTTTAGGAAATGCAAGTTCCTGGGTAAGGAGAAGTTTCGATAAATAAATTTTGATTTCCCTTTGAAGTATTTTCGATAACAACTTGAGCTCACTTTTGGAGTAAAACGGGTTATTCCGGTAAGTAGACGGCGGTTCTTTTATTCTCCCCCCCCCCCCCATCCTGCTCGGGGTGGTAATAAACCACTTTGCCCGCTCGCCAACCCCTTCACCGACTCTCCGCTCTCCAATTAAGAAAGAGTGGGGGGACGGGGGGAAAACGATGGGGGAAAGAGAGGTGGCTGGAATTTTAGACGAGACAAAGAGTTAAAGAAGGAAACAAGTTATGTATCGATATTAGAAAAGTATCCCAGTCTAAAGCACCTCGCACGTGGATCTGCTTCTCTAAAAAGTGGATCCATAGTCATAGGCTTTAATGAACAATTGACTTTCAGTTGAAGTGCTGTAACATAAAAACATACAGTAGCTTTGGGAGAAGTTCGAACGAGCTCACGTACTTGTTAATAGTGGTGGTAGTTAACAAGGTTTGCTTGACAGGAAATCTGATAACAAATTGTCAGACAGAGTATTAAAAAAAATCTTCATTGCCTACCCTAATTTCACCTTATTGCAATGCGATATCGATTGCAAACAGTAAGCTTGCTGAAGTTTGCACCCCAGCGATGTAATGACAAATTTGTTTCACACAAAAGTTTAAGCAGTTAAGGAAGATCGATCGAAAGCAAGAAATGCAGGGCCTATTTGTGTATTATGTCTGTTGGCTGCAGTAATTACAGTGTCTTCTGGATGATCTGGCAGAATGGTTTTTTTCCCTCCTGAGCTATACCGCCGGGCAGCTATCGCCATACGATTAAGTACGATTCTAGCCATTTCCAACGTCTTGATTTTCCGCAGAACGTCGCTATAAATCACTCCTACCTTAATTGTATTCAACATCTTGTGCTGAAATTATGAATGACATCCATCTAACAGCCCTTAAGCGTAACTAGAAAGCTATTGAGCGGAAATGAGGCAGTCATTATCACTGCACGAGTTCTTATGCCACTTGCTGTTTTCCTCTATGTTAATTTGAGTATGATGAACAAATAAGGCAACTGCGAATCTAATACAGTGTTAGCTCTGAGATTAGTTGATTATTTTTGCAAAAAAAAAATCGCTGCAGTTTTATCAATTCGTCGGTGAGAGACAGGTCTTGGCAGTTCTATAGTTACTGAGATTCCATTGGTATTTCAATCTCTCATCATTTAACATCCTAATATCAATCATTCCAGCCTTTCATCTAACAAGAAGCAACACCTGATAGAGTTGTAGACATTCGAAAGTGGAATTTACTGCAAAAATACAGAATTAGAGAAAAGTTATGCTTCAGCTTATTTGAGAGTATTTTGGATAAAGAACAGGAAGGAAATCTGTCGTCGCCTTTATGAGAGAGTTAGGACAGAAGTTAGGATGGAATAAAGCCGCGTCTACCAAATTCTAGGCACGCACGATACTGCTCGACCATAGACTCAGTCAACCAGCTATTAACAAATTCCTTTTCATATACTCATCTTCGAAGATGACGTATGGGATAGAGAATATGTTTTTCTGAGTATAGATATTTTCTGACACTGTTGGCTAATAAAACCTTTTTGTTCGGTTGAGTATAATCCGATATTTAGAGATAAAGCATATAAGACGAAGCCAAAGAACATCTTTAAAAAATGTTAGTAATGAAGCCGTTTAAGCAGATAAACTGAGAAAGAGTATATACTTTGGTAAATATGTATTTTCTTTTCCTTTGTCCATTTTGTAAATTTAAAAGACGTTTACCAGGAATAAAGTTTATTCTTTGACGGGTATGCTGACTAGAATTAACATTGGCGGAACATTGTAACAGAGTATCATACTTTTTGGATTCAGTGAACTGTTGCTTCTTTAAGATAGTAGAAGAACATGTAAGAGTCTAATAGATTGGTTTATTGCGTGATGGAAATATCATACTGAAAACCTTTAATGCGAATAGTGTTGATCAATTTTGAGTAATAAGTTGCCTGTGTAAAACGTATGTAATAAGAAGTATCTCTTGAAATATAATTTAATTTTTAAGTAGCAAATGTTTTGTACAGGAATTTAAGAGCAAACAATTTTTTTTCTGTGTAGAGATAGCTGCTGTGATGATGTGGTACCGGTATTTACGAATCCATTCAATTTCAGTCAAAACACCTGTCTCTCAGAATCGCAGATCAGTTCTACATTCTACAAAACCGCCAATGGTACCGGTGCCTCGTAATGGAATTGCCCTCAATAGATTTTCTGAACTGCTTATTACTAACACCAACAGAGCCCAGAACCCAAGCACATTATTTGCAATCACTTGCTCAGTTGGAGGGGACCTACTCTTATTAATATTCATTTAAGTAATTTGCAGGCTTAGAAGATGTTCTCACTGCCATCGAGTGGAACTTTGCCGCCTTAAGTACTTTAATTTGTGAAAGGAAGGGTAATTGCACTCAAAAGAGCAGAGATTTTTAACGCCGCTTTGAGGAACATTTTCATCTGGTATGAATGATCTTGAAAAATCAGGGATCTATGGTACCATTTGAGTACATATGATTGCTTGTCATCAAGGAGTAAACTCTAAACTACCACAATCACTATCTCTACGAAGGAGATACGAATCATTTACTAATGTAGCAATCAAATGATAGCTCGGTAAGTATTTTAATTTTCACTTAAACATATTTCACCAGCAGAGATGAATCTGACAAAATGAAATCAAATCTTCATGTAAAATCAAACAGTCTTCACAAGAATTAAAAAACTCAGTGAGAAACCTCCTAGCGTTTTATTTGTTTACGCGACATGAGTTGTAATCACGGGTGTACCGCCGGATAGTGTTTTCAAAACACTGTCCGGCGGTACACCCGTGAAGACTTCATTTCAAGCATACGCCGGGAAAGTCTCCGTTCTTGCAACATGAGTTGATATCCGATGTACTTTTTCGTAACAGGCAGACTTAGAAACAGCTGCTAAGCTTCATTTATACAATCATGCAGAAGATTCAAGGCTAAACTCAGAAACAATAAGTTTTACGGAAATTGAAATACGATTTTCCAGATAGTGAGAAACATAAACCTCGCCAATTTATCTCAATAATTAGTATAATTATGAATATTTCTTCTCTACTATTAGATAGTTCTTCCCTCCTTTTAATCTTTCAAGGAAATCTGTATAATTTCACCTCTATAACAACATAATTGACCCTTTCGCAACTCTAATGACCGCGACCTCGACGAGGCGTAAAACAATAAGCAAACAAAAAACATTGTATTTTGTTATTTATTATTATGTGACAATTGGTATAATCTACCACCTTTTGGTCAAATGTTTTCTTTTATTACATTTTGTAACCCTTTACTACCTAGCTATTTATTACAGATTCACAGGTTCGCCGCAGCAGCTTTTTTTTCCTCGTTCCAGCAAATTGTTTGTTGCTCTTCCTGGACAAACATCCGGCCGACAACTCTTAGCCTGCACGGCCACACGTTTCTGACTTAACGTCTGCGTTCTTGAAAACTTAACTCCTCAGAGCATCTATCGGTATATATATAAAATAATAAGTCTGGGTGTTTCATTCGCATGTAATCCACCCTGTTCGGTGTGTGATCTTCTTGATCAGGAGAGATTCTCGCCACATTTAATCGGATTGCACTCTTCAGTTGGTTTTCTATTGTGGAATTACTGAAGTTCATTTAAAGTGTCTCGACAGCTCATTTTCATGTCAAGGGTCTCGATGACAGAAGTAAAACTGGAATACCCCCGAATGGGATACCAAAAATCACGTGTTAAAATCCTACAACGCACCGTGCTTTCGATTTTTTTAATCGAATAGTGATGCTATAGAAAAGTAATTTGCAGACATCATCTTAAGCGACGGATAATGTGGTCAGAACACTGTAGAGCAACACCACTGTTCTTAAGTAAGATAAGTTTAGCCGGCCTCGGTAGCGTAGGGGCTAGAGTGCTAGCTCCACGTGCCGAAGGCCGCCGGTTCGAATCCGGCCGCGGGCATGGATGTTAAGTGTTGTGTGTCTGTGTGAATGTCTTGTCCGTCCTGTGGCGTCCATACGTTGGAAAAAATACACATTGAGCTGGCTGTATGGCCTCCGTTGCCGAATGCCATTAAAAAAATAAAATAAAAAAAAAAAGATAAGTTTGGACAGTAAAAACATTTAACGCAATTATTATTCCTTTCTTTTATCTTCTAGTTTTCATGCTAAATGAAATTTTGAACAATTTCGGTATTCATACGATAAATGAAATTATTATTAATTTGGTAAATATAGGCTCTTTTGCGGTTATAATATCTTTATATTAATTTTGATGCGTTTTTTACATACCACTCGTAAGGGTCCAATTACTTACTTATTTATTATAGAAATAATTTTAGTTTCAAATTTCCGGTGTCAGGTTAGTATTGTAGGCTTTTATTTACCTCTATACCCAATACCGGGTTTAACACCACTGCTGAAAATATATTGTATTTTAACCAAGGTAAAATTACTTCTCAGATCACCACACAAGATTTATTAACTTTTACAAAAAGAAAACAATTATCATTTACTTATCTCATTGTTCCTTTTATAACATATTGTTCTATTCAAAACATAGGTGGGGGCTGCACCACTTTCGAAACCTACGCGAAACTGGTACTAACCTGTTGAAATTTGGTTCAGTCGTTTCGTCAACTAGTCCTCTTCATATTTTGCGCTCTTGCTTTGCGGAAAAGTCGCTAGAAATTTAATTAAAAATGCTGAAATATGAGGGGCTGAACAATTGCGAAATGCTATCAGCACTGCAAAAATAACATAAAAATTATCGGTACATGGATCATTTCAACCTAAACAGTTTCGTTTTGGACCAAGAGAAAAAATTTTATGCAATTTTCGTTATGTGACAGTCAACACGGAAATGGCGTATTTGTTTACGACGGAAACAATGCATTATCTCTGATTGCTCGTTACGGTAAAAGATGGCGGGCATCACCGCATTACAACTGGGATAAATATTGTCTGTTTGTCAATTTTGTGCGACTTTTCACAACAGAGGAAAGCTGAAACGGCAAGAAAACATTACAACAAAGGATTAAACTAACACTTTAAGAGACTGTCACTGATAT
The DNA here is from genome assembly GCA_031002005.1 of Vandiemenella viatica. Lineage (NCBI taxonomy): Eukaryota > Metazoa > Arthropoda > Insecta > Orthoptera > Morabidae > Vandiemenella > Vandiemenella viatica. The sequence goes on along the minus strand of CM061920.1, from coordinate 226,947,715 downwards.
TTCAACGCAGACGCATTTAACGGCTGTGTGTCACTGTCATATTTCAGCATTTTTAATTAAATACCTGGCAAGTGTTCCGCAAAGCAAGAGTGCAAAACGTGAAGAGGATATATTGACAAAGCTACTGAATCAAATTTCAACAGGTTAATACCGTTTTCGCGTAGGTTCCGAAAGTGGTGCAGCCCCCACATAAGCATTGCAATTCATTTATACTGTTCCTTCACTGTTCTCGGGATTATTTTCTTGAATATCCAATTTATAACTACACATCCATCCCACCAGAATTGGAACGCCTTATTTATTTCAACTTTTCAAGCCATCTTCTTTTCATAAACTTTTTTAGTAAGCAGAGATCCTCCTTCACTTTATTCGGTCTGGTTTGACTTTCTTTGATCTTGATAAACATTAATACCAAAGTTATTATATATGACCTTGATTATTTAATGACAAAAATTTGCTTTAATAACAAATTACAGGATAAGTGAGGTCGTGTACCTCACACACACTGCAATTAAAATATGAAAATATTACTTCGTCTCTGTTTCCTAGTCCTTTTAACTACTAAATGATGTAATTAATCAAATAAAATCAGTATTATTACTGAGACAACCGGTTGAATTCGCCATGTCATGTTGGCATGTTATGATGGAATTAACAACAGACATCTATTACAAAATAACAACGGTGTTCTTGCATTAATATTTTCTCAGCAATTGATTTAATTAAGAAACAACAGCCTACTGTAAGAAAGCGCGGCCATTATCGACTAATTGTCCAGGCAGCAATGGCTCTAGCCTTAATAGCTTGATCACACACCTGCTGTGTGGAAAATTGTATATTCTCGAATGATACGCGAGAAGCGACTCGATATTTCCTGGTATTTTAACTTGGAGTCTTCTGTTCTGTCGAATGATAATGGTACTGTATAATGTTAGATAACTTTAAAATCGCAAGTGCGGGCAATTAAATTACATTATCATGGAGTTGTAAGAAATACCCGTTGGTGTGGACAAAACAAGTTTTGTATTTGCAGCGCAAGAAGAAGGGAATGTAGCAGAACTACTGCCGCCAACGGATTAAGGGGTATCAAATAAATTAGTTATTGTTGAATGACTTGAGAAGCTTTAGAACCGCTGGTATAAAAAAATCGCGGGACCTCTGCGAAGCTCAGATTAACTAGCGTGGTTACGAATTACGGGCAACATTTGCTGGAATTAGAAGCGGGAAAGAGCTGTGAAATGATCCCCAAAAGTACGGTCTTAGAGAGCGGTAAGGAGATTCAGGAGGATTCGGTCCGCTGAGGTGTGTAGCTATAACCTCGAGGGATGAAGGAAACAGTGGACAAAATACTCCAAAACGACAGTAGCAAAACTCGGTTCCGTCTGCCTTCGCATTCGGGAGGACGCAAGTTCGATTCCTCATACGGTCATCCGGATTTTAGCTTTTTACTCCAGTCATTATAGTAAGTTCACCTCGGAATTCTAGATACCCAGCTGTAAGTCTGTAAATACTTGTATATTTACACCCCAAAAGTTGTCTCAGAACCTACATATGGTAGGGTGTACGCAACTATTAAATTTCAAGGTCAAAGGTCACAAAAATAGGTTTTTTGCGCTTTTTTTGTAAATATCTTATTTCCTATAGGTTTTTTGCTATTTGTATTTATTATCAATATTGTAGAATACAAAATTCTCTACAAATTTTGTTTAAAATTTTTTTTTATACGGTGAACGGTTTTCGAGATAGAGGGCGGAGTGCGCGCGGTCACAGCATCACTTCAGGTCAACCGGTGCCTCCGGTCGAAAACGCGCCATATACAGTTGATGAACTATCGATAAATCAATGATTATAAATATTTGTCAATTTTTATTAACTATTATATTATATTTTATCATTTTTTCCTAACCTATCCACTTTTTATTCAGTATTAATTTATTTGACAACACTTACTTGCCCATGTAATTGCAGAATATTTGAAAGCTGCACAGGTTTATTAAGTTTTGTAGACTTGACGTAATGCATATAACGAAGATGATCGAGACTTTTCACAGATTTCGGAGCATTATAATAGGCTGCCAATAAGGTTTGAGTTCCACTCTCTAATAATCTCTGGGCCGAACAATTTTCTTCCTCAAATGCTGCAGCTAGTTCATCCAAATTTGTCAGTTTCTCAAAGCTTTTAAAAATGATTTTTTTTCCCTTTTTAAAAAGCGCTGAAGTTGTGTCACAGCCACTTAATGCGTGCAGAAATAAAATATGTGTTTTGGAATGAGGATAATTATCAAAGTTTTAGTCGAGTATATCTCCGTTTTTACATTTCCTTTCTCAACATTTTTAAAGAAAATTTCTTGTTCGTAAGACAGTGTACGCCCAATTAAAATGACAAGTAAATCAATATCTTGTCCTATTATAACTGCAGTTTTTTCAGACTTTGATTCTTCAATTGCAGTTTCAACAATAAAAACATCCGCATCATCTCTGGCTTGTTTAGTAGTAATTTTTGCAGCTTGTAATTTTTCAATTAACACATTAATGAGCATATCTTTGTTATTTCGATTTGATAAGAATTTTTCTTGCGTAACTGGTACAACCATTGTTTCATTGAAACAGACTTCATACGTTTTTGAAAGTGCAGCAGTTCTTCTCTGCTGCTCCATAGCTTTTACGTTCTTACTATAGTCTGAATATCCGTCGAATATAACAATTATTTTGGAACTGTAATGCCTTTGTAAATAATTCATGTATTTATCAAAAATAATAGAAAAAGTATCTTCTCTGCTCCATACAACATGATGAAGAAGAAATCCGCCATCAATAATGAACGTCACATTATTTTCATTGAGAACAAAATCAATTGGGCTCATGTTGTCATACAATGACGATTTTGTTGTTTTTCTCATGCCATCATTATCAAATAGAGCTGTTGGATAGTGTAAATGGGAATATAATTATATTATGATTTAAGTTTTTCCATTAATTATTTTTTAATTTTAGGAAACGGTTATCAGTATTATTGAATAGATATAGATTTAATGCATGAAGAAAATGATGAAATATAATATAATAGTTAATAAAAATTGACAAATATTTATAATCATTGATTTATCGATAGTTCATCAACTGTATATGGCGCGTTTTTGACCGGAGGCACCGGTTGACCTGAAGTGATGCTGTGACCGCGCGCTCTCCGCCCTCTATCTCGAAAACGGTTCACCGTATAAAAAAAAAATTTTAGACAAAATTTGTACATAATTTTGTATTCTACAATATTGATAATAAATACAAATAGTAAAAAACCCATAGGAAATGAGATATTTACAAAAAAAAAAGCTAAAAAAAAACGATTTTTGTGACCTTTGACCTTGAAATTTAATAGTTGCGTACACCCTACCACATGTAGGTTTTGAGACAACTTTTAGGGTGTGAATATACAAGTATTTACAGACTTACAGCTGGGTATCTCGAATTCCGAGATTCTTACCTAATTTAAGCTTAAATGACTGGACTATTTCATGGTTTCCCGAAATCACTCCATTGCCGAATTCCTATCCGTTCGTCGCACCCAATCCTTTCCTCTAATGACCACGATGTCAATGAGTCAAGACGAAGAAAAGTTATCAAAAGAAGATTGATCACAGCCTTCAATAACGAAGATTCCTAACCGCTTAAAATCTTTGCTAGTGATTAGGATAATAAGCCTGTAGCTTACAACACTTTACAGACTGTGTGCTAATCATTCTCACTACCACACAGAATTAATAAACTATTTTTGAAGTAGGCTTGGGCACAAATATCGATGTATCGAAATATCGATGTATCGAAATATCGATATTTTTCAATCGATATTTATCGTCGATTTTTTTATTCTGGATATATCATAAATCGGTATTTTATTTGGAGTATCAATTTTAAGTACTAGTTCGATATTTTTCGTGTGAACGCAATTCAGTATACAATTTAATACGTTACATATATACTGAATCATACGTAGCCTACATGTCCAATATTTTGAATGCGTCTTAAAAAATGAATTCGTAGCAATTTAACAGCTTTTCAACAACGGTTAAGAGGTTAAAAAAGCTGTTAAATTTTAAAAGATGTAAGTTAAACGCATTTTTTGTCAACATATTTGAATATTAATGATTAGTTTATTTTTATAGTTTAAGAATATTAATTAAGCATTCATGTTGCGACGTTGAGGGTCTGTTTTCAACTTCATTTACATTTAATATTTTTTTTATTACTTTTTTTATTGATGAGTAACAGTTAATGCGTTGACGAAATACGCCAAGTCTCTTCTGTGTAGCTTCTGCAGCTAATTTGGTGGCACCCGACAACAGGAGTAGATTGGCAGGTATACAAATAAAACAGAGTTCTTTTGAAGTTTACATCAGACGAATACTGGTTTATAGTTTGTAAAAATAGATAAATTAATAAAATTTCCTGCATTTTCTGCATGTGTAGGTTGTAACGGTATGTCGGTCAACCGAAAATATAAACAATTTCGATCCTAAAATATCGATAATTTCACCTGGTAAATACAATAATATCGTTATGATGCACTTAAGCATCGAAAGCTACAAACACCTTAGCACTAAAAAATCCTGCAAATAAATGTATGTGTTGCAGGGACCAAACTTGACTGTGCTAATCCCTGATTTAGCTCCATAACAAAATCAATAACGTCTTTTCCTACTCTGTGGTACCACTCCGTTTCGTGATCGTTATTAGTTCCTCATTCTTTACGTTCACCGTTTTATTATTTGACCTGTTGTGTTACGTTCGCGTTGTTTCTCTCTGGTTCATATTACAATATTCTAAAGGGGGTAAAAAATATGACCGCAAAACTGACGCAACTGTTTTTTATCAGTGTTGATAAAAGCCTTTTTAATGCAATTAAAGGCAAAGGTTTAAGTATTTAATGAATCACTTATCACCTTTATACAAAGTCCCTTCTAGTGGAACTATCAAAACAAAAATTGAAAAGAAATATGAAAAATTTCAAAAGTTGTGAAGGAGAAATTGAAAATTGTGAAGTATTTTTCTGTTGTGGATTAAGATATGTTCAAAATTGTAGTTAGTTATTTTCTCAAAGTAGCCTCGTCATTATCTTCTGAACGTCTCTTCTCAAATGCAAGAGCCACTGTCACTCAAACTAGGAAAAGGGTTAAGCAAACTACTGTTTTCATCATTTGATGACGCTGAATATTTTCAGGTCTAATTATTTTTAGTAAACTGCCTCAAATTTATAACCTGATTTTGATTTACATACTTATTTCTGATATAATATATAAAAATATTGGAAAATTTAGATATTATCGGATGGATGCGGTCGATATTAGCAGTATTTACCTAGTGTCGATATAAATGTCGATATTGACATCAGCTTGCATCACTATGCATGTGCAGCATGTGGATTTAATTTTCTTAAATATTATGATATATTTTGGAAATATTTTTAGATAATTACTGGCTTTAGGCAAAAATCGATATATTAATATTTCTTCTTGATATATATTGATACTAAGTGTAAATACCGATACGATATTTATCGATATACTTCATCATTTGCCCACCACTATTGTAAAATTTTGTACTTTGACATGTCAAAAACATATTGTTAATATTTAAAATTAAACTAAAATTTAGATTTATTATTAGAGGAGATACATAAAGTGCCTGCGAGAGATACAAAACCTGATGAGCCACTCGTAGAGCAACCGATATGGGCGTAAAAATCTCTACTGTTTATACGTCGTGTTCATACGTAATACATTATTCTTTTCAGAAAGAGTAATCGCATTGTACACTCTTTACGATAGCAGTACCAAAACCATAATTTTTTTAAAAAAATTTTCATCATCCATCGTGTGTAAGCATCATGCAAAAATTAACTAACAGGTTATAAAGAAACTACACACAGCACCGGTGAACATAAAATATTTGTATCCCTGTAAATTACATGTCCTGAAGATATGGAGCCTATACTGTACATTTCTGTCTATCTGTGGACGCAATATGCAGAAACTAATATCTTATGTTATCAATCAACATTCTCTACCAACGAGTTATCCAGTTCCCTGTGAAGTTTTCGTCTGTCTCTGCACTCCACCTCATTAGAATAAAACTAATGAACATATATCATCGAAAGTTTACATAATGACAGTTTACGTGATCGCTATAAGCTTCTTTTTGACTCCGATAGGTTTATAAAATTGCCCAAGAAAACTTCAAATACTCCACGCACCATAGAGTGGTGTTTAAGCTTTAGTGAAATGTAACTCATAGATAGGTTATATACTTACTTATAAATTCGCATAGTAATCATAAATTTTAATAGTTCATATACGTGAAAATGATGCAATCTGTTCTGAGACGCGTCAGGCAACACCACTTCAATTTTGCTGACAGAAGCTTTGAGAACACTACCCAAGTGTCCTCGCGGTTATCCACAACCATTTATCTTGGTAGTTTCAAGGAGTGGTGATGATATGAACAAACTTTTACATACAGTGTAATTCAAAAGTAAAAATTAAGGATGCTTCTCTGTTTTTTTCCTACCTAGCTAACATTTCTTTGAAAGATTATCAGTGAATTAATGACACAAATCTCAATTGAACCAACACGTGGACGCAGATGGTAATAAACAAATTCACCCGACACCAAAAGGAAATTATCAATAATTTATGTGACGTTTTGCAGTCTCCCGAGTGCATCGCTTATGACTACTTAGTAGTATAATAAAGACTACGTTTGGGGGAACGTCGCAATAGTTAACAATAGTATTGTGAAAAAAATGAGCGATTTTTCCTTCTCGAACATGAAAGAAACATGTCTAAAGCAGATGAACATTTAAAAAAAGAATCTTCTTCAGGACGAGTAACATTTTAGTACAAAAAATCAACCTGACACAGGAAATAAACTTTCTGTATGGAACACTGCAAAGCAGTAGCTTCAATAATGTTAATATCAATAGTATGAACATTTTAAAAATTTCAGGCATGGAGAATAGAATCGCTTTTGAAATTTGAACTTACCGATAATTTAGGAGATCGAAACTTTCTAGAAATGAAACGAACTTACTGATAAACCTTAAAAAATAAGAAAGTTTGCGGCATTTTTAAAACAGGTTAAAATGGTTAATTTGGTGATAAATAACACAGCGGATGGAGCGAACTGCAGATGAAGCAAAGACTGACAGTAGGTAACTGAAAATGTACGAAATAATGAGTTTGTGGATACGAGAAAGCTGTTTAACATTCTTCAAAACTCACACAAGATCTGATGATAAAAAAACCTCTTCATAATTCAGAACGAAAGATTACCCTGTAAGTTTTCAACTATACAAATAGGCTAGGATGTTGACTATCTCATTATGTGTGTTATTGACCCTGGTCATTAGTAATGGGAAACCTGTTCCTAAGTTATTTGATGGTACGGCCTTGTGCACTGGGAAGAGCCGTAAGAACGAAGTCTCCATTCCAGGAAGGCGAGCGTCGCGAATTGCGGTATGTAACGGTGACCAGGCTATTACTGCGGCCGTAAAGAAGGACGGCGCCGCAGTTTTACGTCTCCACGAACACGCTCCGACGCTTACCTGCCAGAGTTACAAATTCTCATTACGCTCAGTGGACGGCAACCCGGGAGCTAGCTTAAAACTACCAAGCTCTCACTGCAGCCGGGAAGCACTTGTAAAGGGTTACTACTGAATAAGCCTCTTTATACATGAAAGCTAACCTTTATGAACTATACCCATGAGATATCTTCTTGAACGTATTTAACAACAACAAAACTCCGGTAATTTGAGTTCGGTATTCAGATTTCTGTTTTGTTTGGTAGGACTGTTGCTACAAATCAAAATTGATACGTGTTTTACCACTGCATCAATGTGTATGGTGTTAACAGTTGTTATACACTATGCATGTGTATTGATAAAGCGATATAACTGTTGTTACGAACCAATCAGTAAATTTTGTTCCTTCAAGGGGGCAAGGAATTGTAAGGAATTCGGCCATGGCCTTTTGAAGGAAGCATCCCGGCATTTGTCTGGAGTGATTTGGGAAACCATGGAAAACACATATCTGGATGCCCGGACGGGGATTCGAACCACCGTCCTCCCGAATACGCGGCCAGAACGCTAACCATTACACCACCACGCTCGGTCATTAAATAACAGTCCGATTAAATAAACAATTCGGGACCGCCGACAGAAGTAAAAACTTAAAACTAATAATATTATACGCGCAACACGTCATACTCTTAGCTACAGATGTACTAAGTAATAATAATTTCGTGGAACGTAATTACCTGGTGACAGGGTTTGGCTGTGCATTCCGCCTTAACCTAACCCGGTACAAGGGACCTACAGTTTAACGTGGAATCCAAACCAAGGAAGAGTTTGGGCGTACTTCACATTACACAGCAAGCTATGCCAGAGGTGAATGTCGGTTTAATAGTGCATGAAAATCCCCACCAAGAACCGGCGATAATTCGTTCCCCAGCCAGACAGCTTAACCATCGAGCCACAAGACCGTAACAGATATACTATAAACATTAGCATATCGGCAATGCGAACTCATAAGATTTTACCAATTAAAAAATCGACCAACGCGCCTAAAGAAGTTTTCACTTCAAAAACTAAAAATCTAACTTAGTTCACAACCCGACGTTTCGTAGAATCTTTCCGAAGGAGATGTGCCAACCTATTGTGTCAGAGGCTAGAAGGCAGTGGACCACGGAACGTCCCGGCGTAGCTCCTATAATCAACTACAACTGGTAAAAATTCCTACTCACTGCGGGATTTGAACCCGCGACAGGAGAGGAAACTTTCGGCAGCAAGCACCTTAACCACCTTATTCGAAGTATACCGTGTGTTACTATCAAAATCGCTGAAACTGTGGGTTTGTATGAACAACGTTGACAGAAATTAAGGTGATGGAGGAAAGGAGGAGAGGGTTTAGGTTTCTGTAAATCAAACGTAAACATTGTTTATCTATTTGTTTTAAAATATACGTATCCAAAGTTCCATCAAAATCGGATAAAAACTACGTGTTAGTAAAAAGATTTTGTGAGAGAAGCGTCCAACGCGCGTATCATATGCGCAACAGGTGGCGTGTTGGTAATGCGCGCAACGAGTGGCATGTTGGTGACGTGATGTCACGAACTCACAGATTTACCCCAGTCCAAACATCGCGTAACCCACCTATTGAGGGGGGGGGGGGAGAAGAAACGGACCGTGCACCTGTGTGTACACGTGCAAGGAGTGGAACTTTCACGTATATTTCGTTTTTTTTTTCTGTGTATTTTTTATGTTTTACACGTTTCTTTCGCACTCGAGTGGACAAAAGCGATACTATCTTTAATGCATTTGTACAGCAAATAGGAACTTTTTCCGAGCTATTCTCATAAACTAATTGAAATATTAAAGTTGAAGCATACTTCGCTAAACTATAGAGTATTATATCGAGGCTTAGGCTGTGCTTTGCGTAAAGAGCTTTTATGTCGGAGAACAACTTGGACAAAATTATCTGGTATCCGTTTTTAAAATCAATTTTCGTTAATAAGTAGCTTCCAAGGCCCGTCAAAAATGCCTGGTTGAACGCAGCGGTGTTCGGTGATTCGCAACCTAGGGCCATTACTGCGCATTAAAACATCCGGTGTTTCGCAACCTACGTCTTTAAAGTCGATATCGGTGTTCCGCAACCTGTAAAGCAGGTAAAATGAAACAAAATTTTTGTGATTTCCTGAAAAATTTATTCAGTTGTTTAGAACCATGCTAACGGTCACTAAAACATCATTTCATAAAACATCGTCATATAAAAAAAATATTTGGTATTACGTAAGGTAACTACCAAATGGACCACTTCAGACTCTCATATCACTGCTTCTATACCAAGAAACAAATAGTACGTATATTAAGGTTTCTTCTAGGGGTTTAGGCGTTGTTCCGTGTTTCCTCACTCTCTGTCGATAAAATAATATTGTCTCGATGGTTTCCAGTGACATCATGATCTAGTTCAGCAATGGCCT
>CM061920.1:226786912-226936686 GCA_031002005.1 Vandiemenella viatica | reverse complement strand
TCCGTCTTCCTCTATCTATATCGTCTGAGAACCAATCGTCTGAATGCAGATATTACAAAACTGTGTGTTTTAGACGCAAGAAAACATTTTGCTAAAAAGAAATAAAATGCGTTAACTGATTCATGAAAAAATTTGTCAGTTCTTTTGATTCAGTTATAGTATGAAGCTCTTAAGCCACACTTTAAGTTAGATCATTTCACCAGCATGTCTGTCACGTGGTGTTTATACTGTGACATGTAACCCTACTATAGTCGCTGTATTGAGCTCACATTGTTTCAGTACTTTAGTTAATATCAAAAGTATAAAAATTCACCTACATACTAACACTTGATCGTAGAATTAATACTTAATTTAAACTTTTAGTTTTAAACTGTGCAAACAGGAAACTGCATTTACTTTCTGTACCGATAGAAGCTATCTGCGGCGTAACAATGCGCTGACATAATTGACCGACGCAAGTTGTACTGTTATTTTCTCCGACAAATTAATTTATGAAAGATAAAAAAGATGGCATGTTTCCAGCCTTCCAGTTCTTTATTGCCATAACTACTGTTATCTGAAAGTTCTGTTTCTTGTTTAAATTATCAGTACTAACACGGTTCTCTGAACTACGGGTTACAGACAATTAGAGTAACTTGATATATTTCAGATCAGAAGCCTATTCTTTCCCTCTATCTCAAATCATTCTTGTTTCCCGACCACCTATTCGGTTGAATGTCACTAAAGGGTACCTTAGGGCCGTGATTGGCGGAGGTAGAGCTCATTATTCATTTCCAAGACCACGACGTTAGAGTGTTGGTGGCAGGCTTCACCGGATTAATACCCACAACATTTCTTCTTCGGTTTTTATTGAACAGCCGGCTAAACAAGACTGATATGCTCATTGTGAACGTTCGGCTTCGAGCAAAAATCCTTGGATTTTTGGCGATTTGAATCCAGTACCAACCCAGTCGCTTTACTGAATGAAGTACACTGTCACCCTATTCCATAGAAACTTATTATCTCACCCAACTTACAGAATGGTTGATAGAAGAAAAAATTGTATCCTAATCAAATTGAAGTCTTACATTTCTAAACAATCATTTCTGACTGCCGATATCTCTAAGTGCAACTTTAACTACACTATTTTGATACAACGCGTTGTGCCTTTACAATGTTTATCAGCAAGAAAAGAGAATATCGCAACACAAATTAACAACGTAGAGTTGTCGTAATTGGAGTCACTCTAAGGTGATCGTACATGATGCGTTTTGCCACACCATTTCTTGACTCCTTGACAGCAGTAGACGCGATGGAAAGAGCTACTTTTCGCGGTTTTGTAAAGCGACATTTCGAAGTGTGGAGTGTTTCTGGTATTTAATTATCATCTGGAAGTTACTAACAAGAATTGAGTCGGTTTTCCGAAAGATTTTCTACTAAGATGAGGCATACTCTGCAAAGCGGGCACAGGTAGCGTATTGAGCACAGCGTTCTGAAGTGCGCTAGTTTGAGTATTCAGGTAGTTGATGTGTCTGTGTTTTGGTCTGTTTATTATAACACTGAATAATACTTTGAAATAAATAAAGCACAAGTCTTATATGAATGATATAAATTAAATATCAGTATTACCCAAGCGGTTTAATCGGTAAAGTTTATAAACAGAACTTAGTTGTACGGTTCTCTTATCATGTGGTGACTGACATTCAAGTTAGTTTTCACAGTGATAAGTTTTTAATGATATGAAGCGACCAAATGAAGTATTGTCATTTTAAGATGGAAAGATGATGCTGTTCTTGGCTCGGTGTTAGGATACTATAGTTGGCGTTTGGTGCTGTGGATGCCGCATACTGTTTTTGTGGCTGCTGAGACAAGTTGATAACTAACGCGGGCGGAACCCGTTTCATGCAGAAACTTTGCGGCTGCCGCGTGCCGATGGTTGCCGGTTCAAGTCCGGCCGTGGGCATGGGTGTTAAGTGTTGTCTGTATACATGTGGTGTCTGTCCTGTTGTGTCTGTAATTAGAAGAAAAACAATACATACTATGGAGAAACTGCAAACACTGGATGAACTGAAATTACAACTGAGCTGGCTGTATGGCCTAAAAGAAGCCAAATGCCAAGTACCAAAACAAAAAAAAAACTTTGCGGCAGCCATCTGCCGAGAGAGACAGAGTGAGTGGGATCTGATACCTGGTACACGACTTCTCATATTGCACCAGGACACACGCTCAATTCATAACTTATTTGTCAACTGTTATGAGAAAAACAATATCTTGTTGAATATGCGGTTCGGTTTCCTTCTCGCGCAGGTACAAACCATGTTACTAAGCCGAAAGAGCTAGTATTCGCGTATCAATTGCAAACTGATACATTTTCTTTATCAGTGTTAATAAGATGAGCGGTTTAGTGGCTCAGTGGTTAAGGGTCTCCGGGTTTCAATTTTTTTTTTTTTTTTTTTTTTTTTTTTTTGCTATGGCTTTAGGCCTTTTCGACGCCGAGGTTATTAGGGCCGGGAAAGGATGGGGATAAGGAACGCGAAGGAATTCGCTATGGCATTTTGAAAGAAGCATCCCGGCATTGGACTGGAATGATTTTGGGAAATCATGGAAAACCCAAATCCGCATGCCCTGACTGGGATTGGAATCCACGTCCTTGCGAATGCTCACCCACCAGGCCCTTAACCCTACCTTCACCTCTGGAATAGCTTGCTGTGTAATGTGAACTACGCCAGAAAGCTTCCGTGATTCGAATTCCACTTAAACTATTGGTCCCCCTCTATCTACTACTGATTACGTCAGGCAGCTACAACAGGGGAGGATTGCACAGCCAGTAATAATAATAATTCCGTGTGGTCGTAATGACCTGGTGACAGGGTTTCTATTGGCTTCGCGCACAGCCAGTAAAAAATCCATGCCACCAGTTCATTATAAACACACATTATCTTACTATAGCAATTAGACATCGTACGAGACGTACTGCGCAGCATTCATATTAAGAGAACAGAGCATTGTTCTGGTGTTTGGAGTCCAGCTTAGGATGGTATATTAACTTTTTGAGTATCAGCAGCAACCAGCCTCCTCATTGGCCAGTCAAGACAGTTAACTTCGAAAGAACTTTGTACGAACATATTATCACGCCGACAGATCGTCCAAGTGCATTAGTATCCTGACGAAAGTACGATAATGTAATAAATATCGAAAATTTAGTTTTTATTTTCTCCATTTCTAATCTAACACTCTTCACTTATTTTCCGTTAGTAGACTCTTTGTATATTGATTTTTCGAAATAATGCTAAAGCAACGTACGTCTGATAGAGATGAATAACGTTACATTACATCTTTCGTAATTAATACTTAAGATACAGTGTTCCTCCATATCGTCAAGTAGCTGTGTAAATTTAACAGTGGCTACCATAGAGTAATGAACGTGTAACTTTCCTGACGTCACAGTGATTTCTAAAGAACAAGCTTACGCGCTATTCATACTGGCTGATTACCATATACTGTTGAAGAGTTTACGGAGGAATGCTTGAAATAACTTATACAATGTTTTTGTTACAAACATTTTTTATTAATTTTTATTTTCTCCTGTTTCTAATCTAACACACTACACTTATTCTCCGTTACTAGACTCTTTGTGTATTGAATTTTTGAAATAGTAATTAATATCGCAATAATGTTAAAGTAACGTACGTCTGACAGAGATGAGTAACATTATATGTCCTTGAGCGTTTAGTGCTGAACCTTGCGTAACTCTAGGTCAGTTCCCAGTTCAGGAGCAAAAAAAACAACTATGCGTAGCATTCCATCGGAGTTATGGGAATTTTGTAACAGGGAACAGATGTGTTGTGGATAATTAAAATTGAATTTGATGGTTAATTTCTAGGAGATAGTACCGAACACCTTCAATAGGGGTAAATCAAGTACTAGATTTCCTACGATACCACTGAAGGTTTTTCTTTTAGTGAAACTTCTTTGGGCACGGTAGGGAAACATTTGTTAGCGTCAGTGCCCATGCGCCGCAACGTTCTGCGCATCGCTCTTAACAATACTGTGATACAAGGCAGCTACGATAGTGACCTGTCACTTAGGAGCGTCCATAAACCACGTAGCTCCATTTTGGCCTCCTGTGAACCCTACCTCCCCCACACGTAGCATGTAGCTTTTTTCCCTTTTGATTCCAGAAGACATTTTTTCTCTTGTCAGACTTTTGTAAATTACATACGGAGATAATTAAATGAAGGAAATAAATATTCACAGCTGTTGTGTGTTCTGTACTTCATTTTAACTGTGAAAAATAATATGAATGGTGAGCTACGATGTCTGGCTACGAACCCCCCACCCCCAACCCCACTCTACGTAGCGCTGCGCAGCGCATTCTTCTAGCAATTCTCCCCCCCCCCTTTTTCCCTTATACCGGGCCCGTAGTTTATGGACCGCTCCCTTAATGATAAACAATAAGTATTCGCTACATCATTTTGAATTAGTTCGCGTTTCGTCACGTTTGCTATGCACGTATGCCTAGGTGTTGATATGTATATTTCATGAGTAGGCCTATTCATAAACTGTGTCAAAAATTAAAGCTTAAGATGCTTTAATTCGCTCTGAAAATCACATGACGAATGCAGACGGTAAATTTAGATCCGGAGGTGTGGCCTTTATTACACAATGATACACGCACCAGTATGTTTAGTTGATTTTTTGTTTATTTATATTCGTTGGATGGAGATGGTTTCATTATATTCACTGATCGCTGTTATAGTAAGGACAGAAATATGGAATCACGTTACGCGTTGCAGTGAATGTATTAATGAGCGTGCGATGAAAGCTTTCATTTGCGTGCAGACATATTAGCATTCATTATTCACAGCAGAGAGAATGAGTTACTTTAGCTCAGTGGTACTCAACCACGCGGCCCGCCAACCCTTTCCATGTGGCCCGAAACCTAGCAATTATAAGCCGGATTTATCGAAAATTGTCAAAAAATTTGTAACAAAGTAAACAGTTCCATTGATGTAAAATAAATGTTCACTTTTAAACGTGGAGTTTTATTTTACTGTGGGTACATTGCGACCCATCGTGATGTAGCAGCAGCGCTTATGCGGCCCAGCAAGAAAAAAATTGAGTACAGTAATCAGTGTTTTAGCTTATAAAAGAGCCAAAAATCTGCGTCTGGGCGTGCAGTGATTCCGCAACCTGCTATTGTTCTCGGCGGTCAGATTGATCCGGTGTTTCGCAACCCAAGTAAACAAGGAGTCGTATTTACATTTGCAACCCAGAGAAGGTAAACACGGGATCATAGTTCCGTTCGTCTGTCTACTCTTCATCACATTATCACATAATGTAGGTTATCAGTTTTCACCATGTCGTCTCCAATAGTACATGTGTCGAGCAAGCTATCAACAGCGACACTCGTGGAAAAGCGTCATTTATATATATATATATATACATATATGTGTGTGTGTGTGTGTGTGTTAATTGTAACGTATTGTGGATGTGTGAAAGTCGTACCAAGGAACTGTGTAAAGTGTTCGTGACGATTACCAGTGTCGTGAGTGACATAGTGAAAATGTCTGAATCCCATAACAACGAAATTCTAAAGTGATGGGTGAAATTGTACTATTACAGGTAAAGCCACATTTTTTTTCTGTGTTTGTTTGTGTGTCTGGAATAGGATTAGGATTTTATTCTACAATTCTATAATTTTAGGTCAGAACTACTGCAAAACGAAAAGCTCTTGATGACATTTCGTCGCGACCAAACAAGATAATTAGAAAGGCCATTGCTGAACTAGATCATGATGTCACTGGAAACCATCGAGACAATATTATTTTATCGACAGAGAGTGAGGAAACACGGAACAACGCCTAAACCCCTAGAAGAAACCTTAACTATACGTACTATTTGTTTCTTGGTATAGAAACCGTGATATGAGAGTCTGAAGTGGTCCATTTGGTAGTTACCTTACGTAATACCAAATATTTTTTTTATAAGACGATTTTTTATGAAATGATGTTTTAGTGACCGTTCGCATGGTTCTAAACAACTGAATAAACTTTTCAGGAAATCACAAAAATTTTGTTTTATTTTACCTGCTTTACAGGTTGCGGAACACCGATATCGACTTTAAAGACGTAGGTTGCGAAACACCGGAAGTTTTAATCGGCGGTAATGGTCCCTAGGTTGCGAATCACCGAACACCGCTGCCTTCAATCAGTCATTTTTGACGGGCTTGGAAGCTACTTATTAACGAAAATTGTTTTTAAAAACGGATACCAGATAATTTTGTCCAAGTTGTTCTCCGACATAAAAGCTCTTAACGCAAAGCACAGCCTATGCCTCGATATATTACTCTATAGTTCAACTTTTTTATATTTCAATTTGTTCAACTTTTTTATATTTCAATTTGTTTATGAGAATAGCTCGGAAAAAGTTCCTATTTGCTGTACAAATGCATTAAAGATAGTATCGCTTTTGTCCACTCGAGTGCGAAAGAAACGTCAAAAACATAAAACATACACAGAAAAAAAACCCAAATATACAGAGGAATATACGTGAAAGTTTCCCTCCTTGCACGTGTACACATAGGTGCACGGTCCGTTTCTTTCCCCCCCCCCCCCCTAATAGGTGGGTTACGCGATATTTGGACGGGGGTAAATCTGTGAGTTCGTGACATCACGTCACCAACATGCCACTCGTTTCGCGCATTACCAGCACGCCACCTGTTGCGCATATGATACGCGCGTTGGACTCTTCTCTCAAAAAATCTTTTTAATAACACGCAGTTTTTATCCGATTTTGATGGAACTTTGGATACGTATATTTTAAAACAAATAGATAAACACTCTTTACGTTTGATTTACAGAAACCTAAACCCTCTCCTCCTTTCCTCCGTCACCTTAATTTCTGTCAATGTTGTTCATATAAACCCACAGTTTTAGCCGATTTTGTTAGTAACACACGTATACTTCTAAATAAGGCGGTCTTGTGGCTTAGCGGTTAAGGTGCTTGCTGCCGAAAGTTTCCTCTCCTGTCGGGGGTTCAAATCCCACAGTGAGTAGGAATTTTTACCAGTTGTAGTTGATTATAAGAGCTACGCCGGTACGTTCCGTGGTCCACTGCCTTCTAGCCTCTGACACAATAGGTTGGCACATCTCCTTCGGGAAGATTCTACGAAACGTCGGGTTGTGAACTAAGTTAGATTTTTAGTTTTTGAAGTGAAAACTTCTTTAGGCACGTTGGTCGATTTTTGAATGGGTAAAATCTTACGAGTTCGCATTGCCGATATGCTAATGTTAGCAGTATATCTGTCGCGGTTTTGTGGCTCAATGGTTAAGCTGTCTGGCTGGGCAACGAAATGTCGCCGGTTCTTGGTGGGGATTTTCATGCACTATTAACACGACATTCACCTCTGGCATAGCTTGCTGTGCAATGTGAAGTAAGCCAGAACTCTTCCGTGGTACTGATTTCACGTTAAACCGTAGGTCCCTTGTACCTGGTAGCATTACTTGGTTAGGTTAAGGCGGCTAAGACAGGGGCGGAATGCGCAGCCAATAGAAATCCTGTCACCAGGTCATTACGTCCCCACGGAATTATTATTACTTAGTACATCTGTAGCTAAGAGTATGACGTGTTGCGCGTATAATATTAATAGTTTTAAGTTTTTACTTCTGTTGGCAGTCCCGAATTGTTTATTTAATCGGACTGTTATTTAATGACCCAGAGTGGTGGTGTAACGGTTAGCGTTCTGGCCTCGTATTCGGGAAGACGGCGGTTCGAATCCCCGTCCGGGCATCCAGATTTGGGTTTTCCATCGTTTCCCAAATCACTCCAGGCATATGCCAGGATGCTTCCTTCAAAAGGCCATGGCCAAATTCCTTCCAATTCCTTGCCCCCTCCCCCCAATCCTTTTCCGTCTCTAAAGACCTCGCTGTTAAGAGACGTTAAGCAGTAAAAAAGAAAAAAAAGTTATTTAATGACACTGAAGGAACAAAATTTACTGATTGGTTCGTAACTACAGTTATATCGCTTTATCAATACACATGCATAGTGTATAACATCTGTTAACACCATACACATGGATGCAGTGGTAAAACACGTATCAACTTTGATTTGTAGCAACAGTCCTACCAAACAAAACAGAAATCTGAATACCGAACTCAAATTACCGGAGTTTTGTTGTTGTTAAATACGTTCAAGAAGATATCTCATGGGTATAGTTCATAAAGGTTAGCCTTCATGTATAAAGAGGCTTATTCAGTACTAACCCTTTACAAGTGCTTCCCGGCAGCAGTGAGAGCTGGGTAGTTTTAAGCTAGCTACCTGGTTGCCGTCCACTGAGCGTAATGAGAATTTGTAACTCTGGCAGGTAAGCGTCGGAGCGTGTTCGTGGAGACGTAAAACTGCGGCGCCGTCCTTCTTTACGGCCGCAGTAATAGCCTGGTCACCGTTACATACCGCAATTCGCGATGCTTGCCTTCCTGGAATGGAGACTTCGTTCTTACGGCTCTTCCCAGTGCACAAGGCCGTACCATCAAATAACTTAGGAACAGGTTTCCCATTACTAATGACCAGGGTCAATAACACACATAATGAGATAGTCAACATCCTAGCCTATTTGTATAGTTGAAAACTTACAGGGTAATCTTTCGTTCTGAATTATGAAGAGGTTTTTTTATCATCAGATCTTGTGTGAGTTTTGAAGAATGTTAAACAGCTTTCTCGTATCCACAAACTCATTATTTCGTACATTTTCAGTTACCTGTTTCATCTGCAGTTCTCTCCCTCCGCTGTGCTATTTATCACCAAATTAACAATTTTAACCTATTTTAAAAATGCCGCAAACTTTCTTATTTTTTAAGTTTTTTCAGTAAGTTCGTTTCATTTCTAGAAAGTTTCGATTTCTTAAGTTATTGGTAAGTTCAAATTTCAAAAGCGTTTCTATTCTCCATGCCTGAAATTTTTAAAATGTTCATACTATTGGTATAAACATTATTGAAGCTACTGCTTTGCAGTGTTCCATACAGAAAGTTTATTTCCAGTGTCAGGTTGATTTTTTGTAGTAAAATGTTACACGTCGTGAAGAAGATTCTTTTTTAAAATTTTCATCTGCTTTAGACATGTTTCTTTCAAGTTTTTTTTCATAATACATTTGTTAACTATTGCGACGTTCCCCCAAACGTAGTTTTTATTATACTACTAAGTAGTCATAAGCGATGCACTCGGGAGACTGCAAAACGTCACATAAATTATTGGTGATTTCCGTTTGGTGTCGGATGAATTTGTTTATTACCATCTGCGTCCACGTGTTGGTTCAATTGAGATTTGTGTCATTAATTCACTGATAATCTTTCAAAGAAATGTTAGCTAGGTAGGAAAAAACAGAGAAGCAGCCTTAATTTTTACATTTGAATTACACTGTATGTAAAAGTTTGTTCACATTTCCAAAACTCCTTGAATCTACCAAGATTACATAGTTGTGGATAACCACGAGGACACTTGGGTAGTGTTCTCAAAGCATCTGTCAGCAAAATTGAAGTGGTGTTGCCTGACGCGTCTCAGAACAGATTGCATCATTTTCACGTATATGAACTATTAAAATTTATGATTACTATGCGAATTTACAAGTACGTATATAACCTATCTATGTGTTACATTTCACTAAAGCTTAAACACCACTCTATGGCGCGTGGAGTATTTGACGTTTTCTTGGGCAATTTTATAAACCTATCGGAGTCAAAAAGAAGCTTATAGCGATCACGTAAACTGTCATTATGTAAACTTTCGATGATATATGTTCATTAGTTTTATTCTAATGAGGTGGAGTGCAGAGACAGACGAAACTTCACAGGGAACTGGATAACTCGTTGGTAGAGAATGTTTCATATATGTTGATTGATAACATAAGATATTAGTTTCTGCATATTGCGTCCACAGATAGACAGAAATTTACAGTAAAGGCTCCATATCTTCAGGACATGTAATTTACAGGGATACAAATATTTTATGTTCACCGGTGCTGTGTGTAGTTTCTTTATAACCTGGTAGTTAATTTTTGCATGATGCTTACACATGATGGATGATGAAATTTTTTAAAAAAATTATGGTTTTGTTACTGCTATCATAAATAGTGTACAATGCGATTACTCTTTCTGAAAAGAAAAATGTATTACGTATGAACACGACGTATAAACAGTAGAGATTTTTACGCCCATATCGGTTGCTCTACGAGTGGCTCATTAGGTTTTGTATCTCTCGCAGGCACTTCATGTATCTCCTCTAATAAGAAATCTAAATTTTAGTTTAATTTTAAATATCAACAGTATGTTTTTGACATGTTAAAGTGCAATATTTTACAATAGTGGTGGGCAAATGATGAAGTATATCGATAAATATCGTATCGGTATTTACACTTAGTATCAATATATATCAAGAAGAAATATCGATAGTCAATGTTAATATATCGATTTTTGCCTAAAACCAGTAATTATCTAAAAATATTTCCAAAATATATCAGAATATTTAAGAAAATTAAATCCACATGCATAGGGATGCAAGCTGATGTCAATATCGACATTTATATCGACGCTAGGTAAATACTGCTAATATCGGCCGTATCCATCCGATAATATCTAAATTTTCCAATATTTTTATATATTATATCAGAAATAAGTATGTAAATCAAAATCAGGTTATAAATTTGAGGCAGTTTACTAAAAATAATTAGACCTGAAAATATACAGCGTCATCAAATGCTGAAAACAGTAGTTTGCTTAACCCTTTTCCTTGAAGTCTGTTCCTAGGTTGAGTGACAGTGGCTCTTGCATTTGAGAAGAGTCGTTCAGAAGATAATGACGAGGCTACTTTGAGCAAATAACTAGTTGCAATTTTGAACATATCTTAATCCATAACAGAAAAATACTTCACAATTTTCAATTTCTCCTTCACAACTTTTGAATTTTTTCATATTTCTTATCAATTTTTGTTTTGATAGTTCCACCAGAAGGTGATAAGTGATTCATTAAATACTTAAACCTTTGCCTTTAATTGCATTAAAACGTCTTTTATCAACACTGATAAAAAAAACAGTTGCGTCATTTTTGCGGTAATATTGTTTACTCCCTTTAGAATATTGTAATATGACCCAGAGAGAAACAAGAACCAACGAACACGAACGTAACACAACAAGTCAAATAATAAAACGGTGAACGTAAAGGAACTAATAACGCTCACGAAACGGAGTGGTACCACAGAGTAGGAAAAGACGTTATTGATTTTGTTATGGAGCTAAATCAGGGATTAGCACAGTCAAGTTTGGTCCCTGCAACACATACATTTATTTGCAGGATTTTTTAGTGCTAAGGTGTTTGTAGCTTTCGATGCTTAAGTGCATCATAACGATATTATTGTATTGACCAGGTGAAATTATCGATATTTTAGGATCGAAATTGTTTATATTTTCGGTTGACCGACATACCGTTACAACCTACGCATGCAGAAATAGCAGGAAATTTAATTAATTTATCGATTTTTACAAACTATAAACCAGTATTCGTCTGATGTAAACTTCAAAAGAACTCTGTTTTATTTGTATACCTGCCAATCTACTCCTGTTGTCGGGTGCCACCAAATTAACTGCAGAAGCTACGCAGAAGAGGCTTGGCGTATTAGATATTTCGTTAACGCATTAACTGTTACTCATCAATAAAAAAAGTAAAAAAAAAAATAATAAATATAAATGAAGTTGAAAACAGAAGTTGTTAATTTACCCCTTAACGTCGCAACATGAATGCTTAATCAATATTCTTAAACTATAAAAATAACCTAACCATTAATATTCAAATATGTTGACAAAAAATGCGTTAACTGACACCTTTTAAAATTTAACAGCTTTTTTAACTTCTTAACCGTTGTTGAAAAGCTGTTAAATTGCTATGAATTCACTTTTTAAGACGCATTCAGAATATCGGACATGTAGGCTACGTATGATTCAAGAAATATGTAACGTATTAAATTGGATACTGAATTGCGTTCACACAAAAAATATCGAATTAGTACTTAAAATTGATACTCCAAATAAAATACCGATTTCTGATATTTCCAGAATAAAAATATCGGCGGTAAATATCGACTCAGAAATATCGATATTTCTATACATCGATATTTGTGTGCCCAAGCCTGCTTTAATAGTTGTTTATTAATTCTGTGTGGTAGTGAGAATGATTAGCACACTGTCTGTAAAGTGCAGTAAGCTACAGGCTTATTATCCTAATCACTAGCAAAGATTTACCGCGATTAGGAATCTTCGTTATTGAAGGCTGTGATCAAATTTCTTTTGATAACTTTTCTTCTTCTTGACTCATTGACATCGTGGTCATTAGAGGAAAGGGACTGGGTGCAACGAACGGATAGGAATTCGGCAATGGAGTGATTTCAGGAAACCACGAAAAGCCGAATTCTTGATGGCCGGATGAGGATTCGAACTTGCGTCCTCCCGAATGCGAAGGCAGACGGAACCGAGTTATGCTACTAGCGTTTCGGGGTATTTTGTCCACTGTTTCTTTCATCGCTTCAGGTTATAGCTACACACCTCAGCGGACCGAATCCTCCTGAATCTCCTTACCGCTCTCCTAAGACCGTACTTTTGTGGATCATTTCAAGCTCTCCCGCTTCTAATTCCAGCAAATGTTTCCCGTAATTCGTGACCACGCTAGTCACCATTCAAGCCAATCTGAGCATCGCAGAGGTCCCGCGATTTTTTATACCAGCGTAATTATTCTAGATGTGTAACGAAAACAGGTAAAACTATGAACCATTAGTCATGGTTCTAAAGCTTCTCAAGTCATTCAACAATTACTAATTTATTTGATACCCCTTAATCCGTTGGCGGCAGTAGTTCTGCTACATTCCCTTCTTCTTGCGCTGCAAATACAAAACTTGTTTTGTCCACACCAACGGGTATTTCTTACAACTCCATGATAATGTAATTTAATTGCCCGCACTTGCGATTTTAAAGTTGTCTAACATTACACAGTACCATTATCCTTCGACAGAACAGCAGACTCCAAGTTAAAACACCAGGAAATATCAAGTCGCTTCTCGCGTATCATTCGAGAATATATCATTTTCCACATAGCAGGTGTGTGATCAAGCTATTAAGGCTAGAGCCATTGCTACCTGGACAATTAGTCGATAATGGCCACGCTTTCTTACAGTAGGCTGTTGTTTCTTAATTAAATCAATTGCTGAGCGTTGTTATTTTGTAATAGATGTCTGTTGTTAATTACACCATAACATACCGACATGGCATGGCGAATTCAGCCGGTTGTCTCAGTAATAATACTGATTTTATTTGGTTCATTACATCATTTAGTAGTTAAAGGACTAGGAAACAGAGACGAAGTAATATTTTCATATTTTAATAGCAGAGTGTGTGAGGTACACAACCTCACTTACCCTGTAATTTATTATTAAAGCACATTTTTGTCATTAAATAATCAAGGTCGTATATAATAACTTTGGTATTAATGTTTATCAAAATCAGAGAAAGTCAAATCAGACCGAAGAAAGTGAAGGAGGATCTCTGCTTGGTAAAAAAGTTGATGAAAAGAAGATGGCTTGAGAAGTTGAAATAAAAAAGGCGTTCCAATCCGGGAGGGATGGATGAAAAGTTATAAATTGGATATTCAAGAAAGTAATCCTGAGAACAATGAAGAAGGAACAGTATAAATGAATTGCAGTGCTTATGTGGGCGCTGCACCACTTTCGGAAAATACGTGAAACTTGTACTAACCTGTTGAAATTTGATTCAGTAACTTCGTCAATATGTCCTCTTCACGTTTTGTACTCTTGCTTTGCGAAACACTTGCCAGGAATAAATTAAAAATGCCGAAATGTGACAGCGACGCACAGCCATTAGATGCCGCCAGCGTTGAAATATCAGTGACACTCTCTTAAAATGTTGGTTTGATCCTTTGTTGTAATGTTTTCTTGCTGTTTCAGCTTTTCTCTGTTGTGAAAAGTCGAACAAAATTGACAAACAGACAAAGTTTATCCCAGTTGCAATACGGTGATGCCCGCCATCTTTTACCTAAACTAGCAATCAGAGATAATCCATTGTTTACGTTGTAAACAAATACGCCATTTCCATGATGGATGCCGCATAACGAAAAATTCGTAAAAATTTTTCTCTTGCTCCAAGTCCTATTTCAACCTAACCACGATTTCTATGACAAAACGAAACTGTTTAGGTTGAAATGATACTTGTACCGATAATTTTTATGTTATTTTTGCAGTGCTGATAGCTTTTCACAGTTGTTCAGCCCCTCATATTTCAGCATTTTTAATTAAATTTCTAGCGAATTTTCCGCAAAGCAAGAGCGCAAAATATGAAGAGGACTTGTTGACGAAGCGACTGAACCAAATTTCAACAGGCTAGTACCAGTTTCGCGTAGGTTTCGAAAGTGGTGCAACCCCCGCTTATGTTTTGAATAGAACAATATATTATAAAAGGAACAATAAGATAATTAAATGATAATTGTTTTCTTTCTGTAAAAGTTAATAATCTTGTGTGTTGATCTGAGAAGTAATTTTACCTTAGTTAAAAGACAATATATTTTCAACAGTGGTGTTAAAAGCGGTATTGGGTATAGAGGTAAATAAAAGCCTACAATACTAACCCGACACCGGAAATTTGAAACTAAAATTATCTATACTATCTATATATATGTATATATATATATATCTGCAAGCAAGCTGCGTTTGTCTCTTTACTGTAACGGGTATCGCGCAATAAGTACCGCAGCAATTTGGATGTGGTTTTCACGTTTTTAGAGCTAATGGTGCCAGTCAAAATCTGGTAAAATAGCTAACGACTTATATGTACCATGGGAAGGAGCAAACAATTAAAAACCTTTATATTTGGAAAATTGTGAGCTGCCGATCATAGTGCACTTCAGACGCGCACTCCTTTCGCAATAGTCTCACAAAATTTTGGATTCAGTTTTATTTTTTTACTTTTGTTACTCAATTTTCTGGACCGCAGTGCTTAAAATAAACAGAATACGCGATTTAAACGTAATAAGCATTGACTTTCATCGCAACAGGTAAGTTAATATGCGAAATGCGTTAGATTAGTTACTATATGGTGGTATTATCTCTGGTATACAGTTAACAGTTTGTCTCTGAAACAATAGTCGCTAAACTTTGTACATTAATAAGCCAATATTTCTTCTTTACATATCATTATGGTTAAGAAAATCAGTTTTTTCCTCGAAGAAATATGTATGAAAAACAGCTACCATAAATATCAACAGGTAACAATACATTTTCCCCACAATGACTTGTGCGGAACTTTCCATATTTCTACATACGTTACTCGATTAATATATATTTTGTGGCTATAAAGTGCAAATATTCGTCACTAATATCGCTCAAGGAACGTGTGTACAAATTGTGGCTGCTTTTCAAACCACGGCCAGTAAAATAAACTATTATTTCTTTTAAATAAGTCTCATTTAACCCAGATTCTGCAAT
Organism: Vandiemenella viatica; assembly: GCA_031002005.1. Lineage (NCBI taxonomy): Eukaryota > Metazoa > Arthropoda > Insecta > Orthoptera > Morabidae > Vandiemenella > Vandiemenella viatica. The sequence goes on along the minus strand of CM061920.1, from coordinate 226,921,176 downwards.
CTTTATACGTGCTTTGGGTTAATGACGACAGCAACATAGAACGAGTGAAACTAAAAATCTTAAAACGTTATGCCACACAGCGTAAATAACAATAAAACTAAATCCATCATGCCTTATGCTCTAACAAAGCGAGTCAATTGTCATTCTGGTCCAGACTGCATTTTAAACTAACTACAAATCTAGCTATTGATTCTTTTCGTAAATCATAGCTCTGTCACAACCGCATTAATACATTCTTCATCGATTCTTGAAACTTTGGAATTACTTAAATGCGGGTGAAATAACGACAAGTAATTTTGTGTCACTGAAAACGAAAGAAATTAAAAATAATTCGTAAGGGAGCGTGCACAAACTACGTGGCTTAGTCCGGGGGGGGGGGGGTGTTGGCTGGAATGCTACGCTGGGCTACGTGGGGGGAGGGGGGTTTCCAAGCCAGACCACGTAGCTTTCCTTTCATAACATTCTTCACAGTTAAAATGACGAACAGAACTCACTACAGCATGTGAATATTTATTTCCCTCAGTTAATTCTGTCCGTATGTAATTTACAATAGTCTGACAAGAGAGAAAACGATACAAAATGTCTTTGGAATCAAAAGGGAAAAAAGCTACGTGCTACGTAGGGGGGGGGGGGGAGTTAGACGGAAAAGCCACGTATGGCTACGTTGAGGGGAGGGGGGGTTCACAGAAGGCCAAAATGGAGCTACGTGGTTTATGGACGCTCCATAACGTGTAAGATTAGTTTTAGTACGTGCTTTTTTAATGATGGATTCTTATGTAACTCGACGAGACAAATTGAATCTACACGGTGGAAATGCTCTATAGGTGTTTTATTTTCTTCCTAGTGGTTGTTGTTAGGTTGAAATACAGCCTGGACCAGAAGAAACGCCACCAAAAGCACAAGGAACTATACCTATAACTGATTTTTGACATGCTATATCTCGAAAACCAAGCGAGATATCAATATATATATATTTTTGTTTTGCCGAGTTCTATATCATCAGATAGAACTGCATTAAAAAATAACCTTTTGAAAATCAGTATGAAAACCGCATCTAAGGTAATAACTAAAAGAAAGGAATTTTTTAAATGAAATCTATATGTTTTTTCTCTGCATTAATATTTGACACTAAAATAAAAAAGGTAAAACATTTGGGGGGAGGCTGCCTACTACTGGTACTAACCATTTGAAATTTGGATTAACTGGTTCGCTATAATATTCTCTTCAGGTTTTGAACTCTCCTTTTTCGGAAAAGTTACTACAAATTAAATTAAAAATGGCAAAATATGAGAGAGACGCCCAGCTATTAGATGGCACTGCAAAATTAATGAAAATCTATTGAAATGTTGGTTAAATCCTTTATTGTAATGTTTTTTTGTCGTTTATGCTTCTCTCCGTTGTAAAAAGTCCCACAAATTAACAAGCATTGATTCCACTGTAAACAAATACCCAACGTTTTAGATGGATGCCACAGAACATTTTTTTTCTTGGTCTAGGCCGAATTTCAACCTAACCACGACCTCTATGACAAATCGAGACTGTTTAGGTGTATATGATCCCTGTGCCGATAATTTTTGTGTAATTTTTACAGTGCTGGCAACATTACGCAGTTGCGCAGAGTCTCATATTTCGGCATTTTTAATGTAACATGTGGCAATTTTTCCGAAGAAGGAGAGTGTATAACGTGAAGAGGACATTTTGTGGAGGCAGATACTTCAAATTTCAAAAGGTTAGTACCAGTTTCGGATTGGTGGAGAAAGAGGCAGATTACCCGCATTTCTATACACTTCATGAAATGCGCGTGCAAAGCAGCGGGTAAAGGCTAGATTCTATAATAAATAAGTAATTTGAACCTTACGAGTGGTATCTAAAAAATGCATGAAAATTAATATCAAGGTATAATAGCCGCAAAAGAGCCAATATTTACCAAATTAATAATAATTTCATTTATGCTATGAATACCGAAATTGTTCAAAATTTCATTTAGCATGAAAACTAGAAGATAAAAGAAAGGAATAATAATTACGTTAAATGTTTTTGCTGTCCAAACTTATCTTACTTAAGAACAGTAGTGTTGCTCTACAGTGTTCTGACCACATTATCCGTCCCTTGAGATAATGTTGCAAGTTAATTTTCTATAGCATCATTGTTCGATTAAAAAAAGTCGAAAGCATGGTGCGTTGTAGGATCTTAACCTGTAATTTTTTGCGTCCCATTCAAGGGTATTCCAGTTTTACTTCTGTCATCGAGACCCTTAACACGAAAATGAGCCGTCGAGACACTTTAAATGAACTTCAGTAATTCCTTAATAGAAAACCAACTGAAGAGTGGAATCCGACTAAATGTGGCGAGAATCTCTCCTGATCGAGAAGATCACACACCGAACAGGGTGGATTGTATGCGAATGAAACACCCAGACTTTTAATTTTATATATAAACAGATAGATACATTGAGGGGTTAAGTTTTCAAGAACGCAGACGTTAAGTCAGAAAGGTGTGTCCGTGCAGGGTAAGAGTTATCGGCCGGATGCTTGTCCAGGAAGAGTAACAAACAATTTGCTGGAACGAGGCACAAAAAGTTGCTGCGGCGAACCTGTGAATCTATACTAATATTATAAAGCTGAAGAGTTTGTTTGTTTGTTTGTTTGAACGCGCTAATCTCAGGAACTACTGGTTCGAATTGAAAAATTCTTTTTGTGTTGAATAGACCATTTATCGAGGAAGGCTTTAAGCTATATAACATCACGCTGCGACTAATAGCAGCGAAGAAACAATGGAAAATGTGGAAAAAAACGGTGAAAATTATTCATCTTTGAGGGCTTCTGTTGCGTGCGCTGCGAAAACGGTTCAAGATACCAAAAAAAAATGTAAGAAAGGATTATTCCTCTTGAAATGATCTAAAAAAATGTCCGCGACAGTATATGTCTATCTTTTAAGATTAACTCACTAGAACAGTTTTTATGGTAATCAAATTTGGTCGAAATTAATGCATTATTACCAATTATTTGTTAGAGTTGTATCAACATAACAATATTAATCTTTATCCAAATAAATGTGTTGTTGATTAAGAGTATTTAATTGTGAACAAAATTGTCTTTGGCATCACTTAATTTCAATGAACATCTTAGAAGATATTACGCGCGGTCGGCTCCCTTCTGAACGGTTGTATGCAGCGTTATTTGTTTTTGCGATATAATATTGTCGTGTAAATATAATTTACGCAGAAGTACTTTAAAATAATTATGTTCTTTTAAAAACTTAAAAACTAAATTTGCAAAAAATTGTCTAAAATAATAACAGAAATTGACGCGGACAAAGTCGTGGGTAACTGCTATAATTTATAAAGCTGAGGAGGTTGTTTGTAAAAATAAATATGAAGCCCAAAATAACTATTCCACGCGGACGAAGTCGCGGGCACAGCTAGTCTGTAATAAATAGCAAGATAGTAAAGGGTTACAAAATGTAATAAAATAAAACATTTGACCAAAAGGTGGTCGATTATACCAATTATCACATAATAATAAATAACAAAATACTGTTATGTTTTTTGTTTGCCTATTGTTTTACGCCTCGTCGAGTTCGCGGTCATTAGAGTTGCAGAAGGGTCCATTATGTTGTTATGGAGGTGAAATGATACAGATTTACTTGAAAAATCAAAAGTAGGGAAGAACTATCTAATAGCAGAGAAGAAATATTCATAACTATACTAATTATTGAGATAAATGGGCGAGGTTTATGTTTCTCACTATCTGGAAAATCGAATTTCAATTTCAGTAAAACTTATTGTTTCTGAGTTTAGCCTGGAATCTTCTGCATGATTGTATAAATGAAGCTGAGCAGCTGTTTCTAAGTCTGCCTGTTACGACAAAGTACATCGGATATCAACTCATGTCGCGTAAAGAAATAAAACGCTGGGAGGTTTCTCACAGAGTTTTTTAATTCTTGTGAAGACTGTTTGATTTTACATGAAGATTTGGTTTCATTTTGTCAGATTCATCTCTGTTGGTGAAATATGTTTAAGTGAAAATTAAAATACTTACTGAGCTATCATTTGATTGCTACATTAGTAAATGATTCGTATCTTCCTCCTGGAGATAGTGATATGTGGTAGTTTAGGGTTTACTTCATTCATATGTACTCAAACGATACCATAGATCCCTGATTTGGCAATATCATTCATACCAGATGAAAATGTTCCTCCAAAGCAGCGTTAAAAATCTCTGCTCTCTTGAGTGCAATTACCCTTCCTTTAACAAATTAAAGTACTTAAGGCGGGAAAGTTCCAGCCGATGGCAGTGTGAAGATCTTCTAAGCCTGCGAATTACTTAAGTGAATATTAATATGAGTAGGCCCCCTCCAACTGAGCAAGTGATTTCAGATAATGTGCTGGGTTCTGGGCTCTCGATTGCAAAGTTCTGTTGGTGTTAGTAATAAGCACTTCAGAAAATCTACTGAGGGCAATTCCTTTACGAGGTATCATTGGTGGTTTTGTATGAATGTAGAACTGATCTGCGATTCTGAGAGACAAGTGTTTTGACTGAAATTGAATGGATTCGTAAATACCGGTACCACATCATCACAGCAGCTATCTCTACACAGAAAAAAAATGTTTGATCTTAAATTCCTGTACAAAACGTTTGATACTTAAAAATTAAATTATTTTTCAAAAGTTACTTCTCATTACATAAATTTTACACAGGCACTAATTACCCAAAACTGATCAACACTATTCGCATTAAAGGTTTTCAGTATGATATTTCCATCACGCAGTAAACCAGTCTATTAGACTCTTACATGTCCTACTATCTCAACGAACCTACAGTTTACTGAAGCCAAAAAGTATTATACTCTATTACAAAGTTCCGCCAATGTTAATTCTAGTCAGCATACCTGTGAAAGAATATACTTTATTCCTGGTATACGTCTTTTAAATTACAAAATGGAAAAAGGAAAGAAAATATATATTTACCAAAGTATATACTCTTCCTCAGTTTATATGTATAAACTGCTTCATCACTAGCATTTTTAAAGCTGTTCTTTGGCTTCATCGTATATGCTTTATCTCTAAATATCGGATTATACTCAACCGAACAAAATGGTTTTATTAGCCAACATTGTCAGAAAATATCTATACTCAGAAAAAAATATTCTCTATCCCATACGTCATCTTCGAAGATGAGTATATGCAAAGGAATTTGTTAATAGCTGGTTGACTTAGTCTATGGTCGAGCAGTTTCGTGCGTGCCTAGAATTTGGTAGACGCGGCTTTATTCCATCCTAACTTCTGTCCTAACTCTCTCATAAAGGCCACGACAGATTTCCTTCCTGTTCTTTATCCAATATATTCTCAAATAAGCTGAAGCATAACTTTTCTCTAATTCTGTATTTTTGCAGTAAATTCCACTTTCGAATGTCTACAACTCTATCAGGTGTTGTTTCTTGTTAGATGACAGGCTGGAATGATTGATACTAGGATGTTAAATGATGAGAGATTAAAATACCAATGGAATCTCAGTAATTATAGAACTGCCAAGACCTGTCTCACCGACGAATTGATAAAACTGCAGCGATTTTTTTTTTTTTTTAGCAAAAATAATCAACTAATCTCAGAGCTAAGACTGTAGTAGATTCGCAGTTGCCTTATTTGTTCATCATACTCAAATTAACATAGAGGAAAACAGCAAGTGGCATAAGAACTCGTGCAGCGATAATGACTGCCTCATTTCCACTCAGTAGGTTTCTAGTCACGTTTAAGGGCTTTTAGATGGATGTCATTCATAATTTCAGCACAAGATGTGGAATACAATTAAGGTAGGAGTGATTTATAGCGACGTTCTGCGGAAAATCAAGACGTTGGAAATGGCTAGAATCGTACGGCGATAGCTGCCCGGCGGTATAGCTCAGGAGGGGAAAAAAACCATTCTGCCAGATCATCCAGAAGACACTGTAATTACTGCAGCCAACAGACATAATACACAAATAGGCCCTGCATTTCTTGCTTTCGATCGATCTTCCTTAACTGCTTAAACTTTTGTGTGAAACAAATTTGTCATTACATCGCTGGGGTGCAAACTTCAGCAAGCTTAGTGTTTGCAATCGATATCGCATTGCAATAAGGTGAAATTAGGGTAGGCAATGAAGAATTTTTTTAATACTCTGTCTGACAATTTGTTATCAGATTTCCTGTCAAGCAAACCTTGTTAACTACCACCACTATTAACAAGTACGTGAGCTCGTTCGAACTTCTCCCAAAGCTACTGTATGTTTTTATGTTACAGCACTTCAACTGAAAGTCAATTGTTCATTAAATCCTATGACTATGGATCCACTTTTTCGAGAAGCAGATCCACGTGCGAGGTGTTTTAGACTGGGATACCTTTCTAATATCGATACATAACTTGTTTCCTTCTTTAACTCTTTGTCTCGTCTAAAATTCCAGCCACCTCTCTTTCCCCCATCGTTTTTCCCCCGTCCCCCCACTCTTTTCTTAATTGGAGAGCGGAGAGTCGGTGAAGGGGTTGGCGAGCGGGCAAAGTGGTTTATTACCACCCCAAGCAGGGGGGGGGGGAATAAAAGAACCGCCGTCTACTTACCGGAATAACCCGTTTTACTCCAAAAGTGAGCTCAAGTTGTTATCGAAAATACTTCAAAGGGAAATCAAAATTTATTTACCGAAACTTCTCCTTACCCAGAAACTTGTATATCCTAAAAAGGTATCATCTTCTTTGTTTTGAGTAAATAATCCATTAAAAAAGTCCCACGAATCTATCACGAGTAACGTCTCCACAGAATTAAACTTTCTTGTCAACGCTTTTGACTGCTTGCCTACCATGCAGCAGTGTCTTCTTCATCACTGCATCCCAATCGAATGTGTCTCATTTTCTTGTTTCACGTACGCTAATATACTATTCTAAAATTCTTTGCTTCGATTGAATTCTCGATTAACAGTTCACACAATGCATATATAAATTCATATATAATCTGCTTCTTTTAGCAATATTCTATTAAAAATTCTTTTACTCTTCCAGCATTACCAGAAGTGTCAAAGATTTGATAAAGCAGTTAGTATATGATAAGCTGGCAGACAGAAGTCGTAATGAGAACTCGTATTTAATTAGTAACAAGCAGTCATCTACTTTCACTGCCGACCGCAATCGAATTATTCCATTAGCATACTTGTGTAGAAATGGTAGAATTGTTATGATCAGCAAAATAAGAGCAGAAAATAGTCTTGGAGCAAAACACACTCTCTAGCACAAAATATAGATGGATAATATGCACGTTTCGAACACCTATGCTTTCCATCTACTTGATTATTTATCAGAAGTATTACTCGGCATTTCAAACTAATAAGATTTTTGTTAGTGATTATTTATTTATTTATTTTTATGTCGGTTTTAGGGTCCCGTCCCCAGTACAGGAAATTAAAATTTGTTCTAAACATTAGTTTAATTGCACACCTGACTGTAAATAGACTGTAATTATAGGTCGAAGGCTTCCGCGGCCAGAGTCGGTTGGTTCTAGGTTGTCCGGGTGACGCCGCGTCATGATGTTTCGGCTGCACACAACATGACGCGGCGTCACCCGGACAGCCAAGAACCTACGGTAAACATATCACATGCGTCATTTCAAGAACAATATCATGTTAAAATTACAACATCCAAATACTAAGTTTCTCAAATGCCACTTTCGTTGTCACCTTATATGATTCCGATTTTGCCTATAGACTGGATTTTTAAATAGGATTGTACATACTTCTATTTATTTTAACCTTTTCCTTAAATAAATTTTGATTCTGCGTTCGAATTAGATTCTACCAGTTGTGATATCTTAGTAAATTGATGATAATAAGTTACAAGTCATATTTTTCCATGTCACACTTGGGCGGAGTCGGAGGAAAAATCTATTAAATAAATATTCTTCTTTTTTCGTCAATATTTTGTTATATTTTGGCTTCTTAATGACCTCACGTTTTGGTTTTTCAATAACTTTTTTGCTTTTCAGCTCTTGTTTAAACAGTGTCGGAAATGTCTATTCGTATACTGTACATCTGTATCCTTATTTTATCTTCGTTTCTTAGATAGCGACTTTTCTGCCCTGATAAATTAAGCATCATATTATAATGTTTGTTTATCTTCTTTTTCTTTTCTTATTTCTTGTAATACCAGTATCACTATTTAACTTAGGATTTTATTTTCATAACTTTTCAGCAATTTTATTTTCGACTATTAATATCTATCTTGTTTTTGATATCTTCATATTAAACATTAAACACTTCCATTATTAGTCAAAATGATACAAAACCCACTGTGTATTATCTTCATTATTCATGTTTAGTTGGAGCAAGATTTGAGATTTAGTAATATTTTAGGATTTTTAAACACACCTGTAAAAACAAGATGAATAAAGGTCAGAAGAAAGAGCATGCAACGAATTTCGGAGAAGATGCATGATTAATACCCAATTTATCGTCGTCATCGAAAAATAGTAATTGATAACTGTCGTGATCAGTAAGTTTCTCTGATTGTAAGGGTCAGAACCTACCACCGATATTCATGCCCAATCAACCACTGATTCTTTAAGCTATTGAAGAATCAGAGGTTTGAAATATAAGCAGAAATTCGAGTATGTTATCGAACAGGAAATCGTAGCACACAAATGTAAAATTTAATGAAAATTTGCAATCCAGTAATTTCACTTTAAAAAAAGTGTCAGAGACTCGCTGAAACGATAAGTCAACAAGGCATAGAGGATTCCTACCCCAGTGACTTCTCGCTTTCCGCACCTGATGAAGACAGCAGAGCCATCTGTCGAAACATTTTGTTTCTATGACGCTGTCCTGCTGAACAGCTGTGAAGCTTACATTGAAATGTAAAATTATTTTATCAACGAGTGGAGTGATCACATGCGGGCGATCTTAATCAAACTAGCTTTATTTCAAACCATCAAAACAATACGAACTGTCACTATCCAGGAATACACTGGGTGACATCAGTAAGCGCTTTTGAGCCTAGGTACGACATGTCAAATGTTTTTCGAATCGTAATGTCAGTTAGTTCAAATGCACCAGCCACGTGCAGCCCACCGCTATGACTTCAAGTAACACGCATGCGTAGTATTTTCTATATACAGGATATCTAAATCACATACAGAGATGATTAAAAGACAGAAATAAATATCCGCATGCTGTTATGTGTTCTGTAGCTTATTGTAACGGTGACAAATAATGAATGAAAAGTTACGTGGCTTCGCCCTTTTTCTCCCTCACGTAGCCCAGCGTTGCTTTCTACCCCCCCCTTTTTTTCGCGACGTAGCCCAGCATAGCCTTCAACCCCCCCCCCCCCTACGTTCCTAGACTGAGCCACGTAGTTTATGAACACTCCTCTACCATTCTTTTCTTCAACTGTTGCCTCTCTCTTCGCCTTCTGTTAAGTTGCTAAGAGTCCCAAACATGCATATGCTATCAGTCTTGTTCCACTCTCCAGCTCGTTGATCATGCAGCAAAACTATGCAGAAACCGCTATGTTCACCTGTGTAAAGCCGTACTTGGATCAAGTGTTACGGGACAAACAGTATCGGCAGACGGTGTGATTTCATGTGTTCTGCCCGAATAACCGGCTCAGGTGGTGGGCGAAGCCCTGGAACCTCCCGCAGCTTGTTAAATACTATGTTTTTCGGCCCACTGATCGGAAAGTAATCAGGTTTAATTGGAATCGATTAAACGGCTGTAGGCCCCAGGCGGCGCAGAGCTTCCCGTAATTACAAGGCTCTGGTATGCGACGAGCTCTCTGCACTATACACAGCCAAGATACGCATTAGCAATACGCTAGTAAGTCTCAAAGACATACACGTGATACCGCTGAACGCTAATAGACCTGTGCTCCAAAGATTCATCTCTACAACCCTGAGACAGGTGTCAGATCTGGAATGTAATTATCAAACAAACAAAGGAATTTAATTATCACACCAACGCATCCTTAAATGAACAGTTAAAATGTATGATTTCAGTAACAATTAGCCAAATACCCTGAAATCCATTTTCACCTCGCTGGCTTTCACGTTTCCTTCCTTCTGCATTTTCTCACGATGTTCTTAAGATTGTTATAATCCCGATAGGCTTTGGAAGCATTGGAATTAACGGACGCAGCAATTGAGAAGTCTCTATCCCGAACCACATTGCTGTAAAATGAGGTGCCTTACCAACAGAATATTAAAACATTGCGCTGTAAACTGCTACGTTTGTCTCCACAGTGATGGGTTTCTGTTGCCAGCGTGTATGCATTGGCATGCATGTTCAAAAAATATACTTTCTTTCCACTGAAGTCAAAATGTAACCCACCATTACACGTATCATTTTCCTAAAAGTCTTGAACGAATTGCTTTCATTAACTATTGCAACCAGGAATTAATAAATCTTTCTCTAAATTTTCACCATCATTGTCTACTACACATATACAAAAAAAAATATTTTCCATGTATCCTCACTAGTCTTTCATAAAGTGCTAAACCACAAACGTGCATCTCACAACGTATTTTCGAAGTACAAGGCCTGACGTTAAAAGATTCCCCTTTTACAGAAAGGGTCGTTTCGATACTGTGTGTGGGTATGTGTACAGTATGTACGTTTGAGGCCACTAGGACCATGTTAACCCTTTGTTTTAGCTTGAATTTGTTTTGGATGTGTACATATCCGTGTTACAACTAGGCTTCTTAAGCCTGGAGGGGACATACAATTTATCGTGAAACCTGAACCATTGTGTCCTCCACGTTACACAGCAAGCTATGCAAGAGATTTAATAGCATATGAAAATTCCCCCCAACACAGCTGGTCGAACCAGAGTCCTTTCAATATCCAGTTAACCACTGAGCTACCTGGCCGCTTCCTTTTCTGATATATTTCATGCTTCATTTGTTGCAAATGAACTGTATGTATTTCTAGTGTATTGTTATTTTTATGGTTTTGTAGCCCATGGGAAACGGAGCTGTCCGTTCTCTCGTCTGTTTAATGCCTTTATCACTTAAACGGAATAACATGGAGACTTCAGATTTCCACATTATTTGTGTTTCGTAGACCCAAAATCGAACAACATATTTAATTTTTTTAAATGTATTATGCGAGTGTCCGTAAATTGAATATGATCTTATGTATTAATTGCTGAATAACACAGAAGTAATCAAATCGATATTTGAATAAAATGTTCTCGGGTAGCTAGCCCAGTTAGTACATCGTTTAACCACGACGTTTCGACGGTCACAAAACTCTGCCGCCATTAACAGAGATTGTGGTTAAACGATGGACTAACTCGGCTAGTTACCCGAGAACATTTTATTCATTTTCAACGCCGAGAAAATCTCCAGTCTTATATAAATCGATATTTGTTTTTGCTTCACAGTCACAATACTGATGACTTCAAACACAAATTCGGCGTTCGATTTAAGTAACCAGCAAATTAGGTAAACTTCACTATTAACCTAACTCTTCCTACTTACCAGTAAAATCAAACATCCAAAAGACGATTTAAATCAAGCTGTTTGGCTTCTTTACAGAACCGTTAGTAAAATAACTGTCGATATGTAAGTCCCAAGCATTGGTTGCTGAAGAAAACTGGTTCCAATTAAGCGATTTGTCTACAGAAGCTTGTGGGATGGAGAATAGTTTATCCTTGAGTGAATTAACAAGCATGTTTTAGGTGTGTGATTAAATAAATCTTATATCATGATTATGTAAAGTAATGGGCAGGAGGAAATATTTATATTTTTTTTGTGAAAGGGAGAGTAATGCGTGTTTTGTCAGGTGTGTGTAGTTAAAAAGCTGTATTCCTGTGCTAAGAAACCATGTGCCAAAAAGCAACCGTAGCAAGTGAAAAGTATTTTCTGACGAAAAAACAAATCTATATACAGAGTAACACTTCGCTATAGAGCTACGATCAAAAAACAAAAAGAAATATATTTTTTGTGCTCATAGTTTATTTCCTAAACCAGTTCGAGTACCATACATGGATCACACCATAAAAGCCACAAAACAGTTTGTCTAAAAGATAAAATTAATGAGTCCATGCAGAAAATTACAGTCCTCGCTCTCAATAAAACATAGTACAAACGTTGTCGCTGAATAGTAGCAGTGTATGACAGGAGAGACAGGTCGTTTGGCTAGACTCATTACGAGCTATTGCTGCAGCCTCGTAAATGCATCCGGCGATAACAATTTGCTGCTGCACTGCTAATAACAGCCCTTCGCAGAAAAACACCTGCCGAGAGTTAATTACGACAAGAGAAGCCGATCATTAAAGCACCCCGTACATCGGACGGGTAACAAAAAGACTTACCCGAGCTTAGCAGTCCCAAGGTCTCGAAGCGAAGGAGTGTTCAAATAACACATGTCGACAAACAGCGCTTCCAGTATTGGAACATGTTAATTTGTTTTCCAGAAACTACGCTATAAATTACGCCAAATAATTGCTTAACTGACATGATGATACTCAGCAATTATATTACCATGCATTATTGTCACACTGTAAAAGAGTATTCTGCTGTTATAATCGAAACAAGTCATTCAACAATGTGCACCGAAGACATACAACTAACTAGTGACACCAAAACGAATATTTTGTACTTGTCCGTAGCTCCTTCGTGTTACGGACGAGTTCCTACTCAGTCTTGAGTTTCTTTTAACATTTTCACATTGAGCGTGTTGGGTGAGCGGTAACGCTTTGGTCTTCCATTGTGGAGGACGCGAGTTCGAATCACCGTCCAACCATCCAGAGTTGTTTTTTATGGTTTCTCCAAATTTCTCCAGGGAAATGCCGGGATGGTTGCTTCAAAATGCCACGGCCGAATTCCATCCCGTTTCTAGCCCCCATTCCTTTCCCGCAGTCTATGATCTCGACGTCGATGAGGCGTAAAGACAGAAGCAATTAAATAAATAAATTAAAAAAAAAACATTTTCACTTGGTTTTTTACGGGAATCAATGTTTAAAACTTTAGTTACAGTGAATTTGGGAATAGATGATTAAACGAAATTTTACGGATAGTTTATAATGACACATTCTACGCTTCATGATTTTCTGGTGAAGCTGGACGTAATGTTGAAAAAAATGAGAATTTTTAAGCCAAAGAATAACGCTAAAACAATGTTTTGTCGTAGAGGAACGGAAATTGTCGAACTTCGTCTGTGAGATTCTACACATCCATCAACCCGACACCGCTCCGTTGCATTGAGCAAATTGTTCGTCTGCGCGATTTCCATGTTTCCTAAGCATGTCTACATTGTGGCATTTTACGCTGAACTAGAAGTGTCATGGATCGAATAACACCTTCCAAAGAATCTCTGACGATAAAATCAACTTAATGTGAGTGGAGGCGATTCACGAGCTGCTTCTTCTGACAGCATTTCACAACAGCCAACCCACTGCGGCTTAAGGTCACTCCCTGATTGTAAATTATTATGCGGCTTTGGAGTTTCTTACGTTGTAGAGCCTACCAACCAACTGAATCATTTCGAATCAATTTGGAAGATTCTATCCGGATTTATTTTTTTAGGTCATTTATATTTACTGGTAGTTGAATAATGGTGACCCGAAGTAGAGGATTTCCATGCACGACACATCATAAGTGTAAGCTCTATTTAGGTGTGTTAAGTTATTTGCTTCCAATACACGTTGCGTAACTATTGGTAATCTGCGACTCTCGTTGACCCAGAGTAATGGGTGAGCGGTAACACCTGGGTCCGTTATTCAGCAGGTATCGGGTTCGATCCCACTCCCAACAATCAGACTTAGCTTTTCAATGGTTTCCTGAAATCATTATCGGATATTTCCGGGATAGTTCCTTCAAAAGACCAAATCCGATTTCCTTCTCTTTCCCTATCTCCAGTTCTCTCATGGCACTAATTTCATCGATGTAGACGAACCACAAAGCCATAACTAAAATAAAGGTAACAACGAAGCGATTCGTATCATATCTCAGATAAGAGTTGGTAGTTGAGTGCTCCATATGATCAGAGATTAACCCCAGTTCGCGAGAGAAACACGTCGTTAGCAAATATTAATTAACCAGGTCCTAATATGCCCATAATCGAACGGCTGCGGAAATTCACCTACGTATTAAATTTAAACGATAAATCTAATTCAGGGGAGAGATCGCCATCGTTACTCATCTGAAAAGTGACGTCTACTACAAATATTCCAGATTTTTTGAAGACGATAAATCAGCTGTTTCTGGTAATACTGGGACCCTGGATGACGTAATGGACTTAGTGTTTACTAATTATCAAAATGGAGCAGATGATTCGTTCCAAATGTTAGTAGAAAGTACCTTTATAAAACTTATGTCTCGTTACAAATAAATGTGCAGTGGTATTAATAATTATTACCACTACAAGAATAACTAATGCATGAAATATATATAAATTATAATATCGAAAAGATCGTTTCCAAATATTCTTAACGACATCTGTACATTCACAACGGTAAAGGGATAAAACAACGGAGGCTGAAATTGTTTTAGAAAACTCCGTTAGGCTGAAATAGCTGGTCTGATCATCAAGTCCACGGAATAGCTATATAACGCGAGAGAGAGCACTGTGCAAGCAGCTCTATGAGGATTCATAATCTTGGTTCTTCAGTGTGTTAACAAGAGATGGTTTACTACTGAGCGGCGTGCGTTCTTACTTGTGCTTGTGTGTGCGCGCTGTCGTGAAAATATTGGAGTTGGAATTAGACCAAAATGTAAACATTAAATTATTTGTAAAAATGTACAATATTGGGAGTGGAATACATTTAATCTTAGTACAGTTGTACGGATAAAATTTCATGGAGAAAACAACGGTGTAAAAAAGATCGAGGCTTGCTGAAGTGTAATGACAAATGTCTGAAGATTAAGGTAACTAATAAAGAGGCGAAAGGAAGGAACATTACGTAAATTCGTCAAAAATTAACCCAGTGTATTTTGGGAGTACTGCAATGGCAGTGTGAAGAAATGAGATGCAAGCGGCCCGAAATATTTTCCGAAAATCAATGGTTCCCGCATCACGGTATTGTATCTGCGCACATTGCCCTGTGTGTAGGGGAGTTACTGACTCGGGAACAAATGATTGCGCTAGGCAACCCTCCGTACCTGACTTGCCCCACAGACTTATTTCTTTACCAGAAGATCAAAGAAATGTGGAAAGGAACACATTTTGATGATAAACAGCACGACAAAGCTAACATTACGGCATATTCAAACATCTTGAAATATCTCCAAAACTGCTTCGAAGGGCTGAGTATGTATTGTTTTTATATTTGCTTCCAACTCATCGACATCGAGGTCATCAGAGGCATGATTGGCTGGTGGCAAGAAACGAAAAGGATTCGATCACGGCCTTTTGAAGGAACCACCCAGCATTCGGCTGGAGTGATTTGGAAAAACCCAAATCTGGATGGCCGGTTTGGGATTCAAACCCGCGTCCTCCGCCAGAGCGTTACCGCGATACCCACCCCGCTCGGGGTATGGCACTCTGAACGTATCCACTGGTATTCAGCAATAAGGCATCTAAGAACTTCCTTCAAATTTCGTGAACTTAATTGTGAGAGTGGTGCTATTATTATTATTATTATTATTATTAAACGTTATTATGAATGACCTTTACTCGTTGTGAAAGGTGTTGGCGTGGTGTGGATGGCAGAGTAAGTAAGATTCTCAGAGGACAAACACTGGCCACGCACATTGTGAGTGGTCGATGTCTCCTAGCAACATCAAACTGGTACAGTCCGTCCGCCTACAGGATGGGACCGTCCAAATACTCAAAATCACATGTTTTCTTTCCCTGGTATTTTAGATATGGCAGTGGCCACAGTTCATTAAGAGGGTTCGAATTCACTGTCGATAGCTGTGTACCTAATCAGAAAACAGTACAGTACATTTTACGAGCACATAGACATGGGCTGAGTCACAACTAGTTGCTGCTGAACGCAGGAAGAAGATGAAAATATCAACTATTCTCCGACACATTCTTGTGGCTGACGGACTCATCATACGTCTTCGATAAATTGCAATTCGATTCCTGTGTGGAGTATCGCAGTTTTTAACTAACGGTTATACATCGTCATAGATCTTACTCAGTCCAGTAATATAAGACTTGCTTGCAACTTATGAATTGTAGTATAGTTAAGTTTTATTTCTGCTTGGTGACTATCTACGTATGATTGAGAGGCTATTACAATCACACAACAATAATACTTCAATTTTTGGCGCCCTCCGCGAAGTTCATTATAAATGTTTCCTTGCGTTTTAATTATTTTAATTCTCTCAATAAAACTGTGCATTTTAATTACGCTACGTAATTGTACATTTCAATTTGTGACGCATCCATCTTGATGCAGCAACGCACACTTTTAATTTGTTGAATTACGCTGTCATACAAACGCAGTAACCCTAAAACTATAGGTGAAATCCGAACTATAAAGTAAATTTGGCAGCTTCTGCTAGAATTTAAAGACACCTTAAGGATCTTATGAAAATCCCCATTACCAATAACATAACCTGACCAAGAAGTAAGTGTTATTTTGTTTCAATATAGATTCGTAACAATGCTTATTATTCGATCAGCACATTTTTTTTACTCGTTTACATTTTTAAACTGTTACTCTGATCGGCTATTCAATTTAGGTTTTTACAAATACAAAGCAAATGTGTTGGCATTGCATTCGTTTTTCCTTCCACCCATGTAAGTTCAGTATTCTAGAGTTTCCCGAAACGAATTCATGGAAATGGCCGGTATAGATTGTTCATATACCTCACGTGTAATTTAATTCAGTCCCGAAGGTGTATATACTCTTAATTACTACACCGAAACCACTTACCACAACCGCCAGCTGCATTAATATAGCACGGATACTAAGCAAATCGTATATCTGACAATTCCATGTGATTAACTGTGTGTTAAATGGCTGTAGTAGGAATTACTAGGCGAGATGTAAACTTAACGATTATTGCCCATTTAGATTAATTACAATGAAATCACTGCTGTCGTAATTGCGATATATATCTGAGACGTATCTGTACTGGCTTAGTTACTGTTAATCTGTTGCACCTGCCAAGCGTATTTCTGTATGTGAAATTGCTTCAATTTTCTTGTTTTAATGAAAATACTAAAAACAATTAATCGTCTTCCAATTAGCAAATAAAAACATCAGCAACAAACAGCTTCTTCTTTTTTTTTTTTACACGTTTCCGTTGAAATATTTTTTTTTAAAACGTAGGGCTCATATTTATCGGCGGCCATCCAGGATTCGGCATTGCTAGATTACTGGAGCCAAATGGTTCTTTAGTACAGGTTAAGGGCTAGGGGCGTAGCTACTATGGGGCTAGGCGGTGTAGTGCACCGGGGCCCTGAGACACAGGAAGCCCCTCACAATGGGTCCTTACGGCTCAGGGGGTCCCAAGCACAACTCAGGGGCCCCAGCCTCAGCTCAGGGGGCCCCTACCAGCAACACAAAGCAAAAGAAAGGTCGCCCATCTGGCCTGAGGGCCGAAAATAAATTTTTTTGCACTGGGGCCCTTGTTGACCTAGCTACGCCACTGGTTAAGGCCGATATCAATCCTTTTCTGACTGGCGCAGGGTTTCTCAGCTTTTGCAACCCTAGGACCAGTAAAATGTCAAAACAATTCTACGGGCTACTAAGCTATACGTGCTTAATTTTTTACTTATGTGTATTAACATTTGAGACATATTGTATTGTACCATTATAACATAATAAATCTAAAAGCATGTTTTGAATTCCAGCGGAAATGCAGTTATGAAATTAGAAGTGAACAACTAAAGGTTAATTATGTATTGAACAAATTCTTAACATTTACTAAAATGAATAATAATGTTATGCCTATCGCAGGTTGATAATCGCTACCCTAACGAATATGAAAAAGGTGTGTGTTATCACCACTTGGTAAAGGAGAAGAAATTAAATAAAAGATCATACAATGTGGTGTCGTCAAAGAAAGAAAAAGGATACCAACCGAAAAAAAGGAAAACGTACCGTGAGTCAGGGTTACTTGGACCCGCTTTTAGCGGTATTTCTGATCAATCCTTATTTATATTAATACATTAAGAATGATTTCTTTACTTTATACTTATAATTTATAAAGAATACCTCTAAATTAAGAATTTAACCTTTAATTTTTATAATTCTTGAAAAAAAATTTCTAATGGTTTCAAGTAGACCTTGGATTGGGTTACTTGGACCCATGTTTAGTTTCCATATAATAAAGCATTGTAAGCGTCTGTTGGGTTCATGTAAGACATAGGATCTGAAAAAATACAATTTAATCAATGAAGAAATATATTTTCCAGAACATTACAGTTACAAAAACGGAAAATTACATATTGGGTCTTTATCTAGACATTTTCTTTGATTGACTGGACAGAAAATATTCCCCTTCTTAGCATTTTAGGAGGATCAATCTTTTTTTTTTTTTAATGTCATCCACTAATAAAGTAGAACGTCTTTCACCTCTGGCCATTTCCAACCTTTTAGAGTGCGTTGCATGCACTCAACAACCGCACCTTCTTCATCAATATTTGTGATGATGCCTGGAAATTCCTTTTTCTCCCATAACACTATAAAGAAATTGCCTTCGACTAATATTTCTTTTAGTTCATTTTCAACTAAGTTTTCATCGTCCTTATCCTCGATGATGTTTTCACCTTGATTGGAGAGTTTATTCTTCGCTCTAACTTCACTAGCGTCACTAGTTGACGGCAACTCTACAAGCTCCAAAGGATCAAACTTACTGTTCAAAAAACTTAACGTCACTTTCTCTCGACGATTGGAGGCTGAAATCATCTGCATCTTCAGACGATGATTCCCAGCCTCTTTTAGTTTGCTTTTTCTTGCGGTTTGATGTGAGCTTCTTATTATAAGATTTCTCTATTTGTCCTTTCCTCTTATTGGGTTGATTGGATGTTTTATCCTCAATTGAATCATTGACATCAGCGGCACTAATGCTTTTTTCCGGCTGGGACTTGCAGTTTCCTCTTTTTGGTGGGACGAGTCTTAACAAAATCCTGACGTTTGCTTTCAAGGTGTGCAATAAAAGCATCTGATACTAACTCGAGGCTGAAATTAGCCACGCCAATTGTGGGTTCAAGTAACCCTACAATTAGGCTGCAGGCTCCCTGTCGCAGATTTTGTTATAAATAACTTAAATAACTATTGATGTTGACAATCTTTGGCTGAAATTACATTAGTAAGGGGTCTGACAATAAAAAAATGCACTTACCTGATTTCAACAATGAATTGTATGCTTTGAAAGCATAAAAGTTGTCCGGTGGAAAATTCTGTGCATGTTGCTAGGCAACAACTTAACCTCAACTAAACTCAGGAAGTAGCTTAGATAACCATGTGGATAGCGCTACAGTCTGCAGAATGCTTCTACCTAGTGGGGAAACTAGGAATTACGTGCATCTCCTCAACAAATAAGTACCCGAGCGGGATTTTATCATTTTATCGTAATGGGCTCAAGTTACCCCCTAGGGTCCAAGTAACCCTAAGTCACGGTATATACAGTTTGCCAGTTCAATCTGTTAGAATCTGGTATAGAGGAAATGATGCCCTAAAAGACATATTATATGTGTACACAATGCAAAAAATAAGCTGTACCTCCATAACTCTTGTCTATTGAATCAAACATAGAAAAGACACAATTATCTCAGCAATGATGGTATGATATACATCCTGACATAGCGAAAATACGTTACTTGTTGCAAAATTTATAATTTCCAAGGAGCAGCTCGGCACCATGGAATGTCAGGATCAGTCAGAATAGTGATACGAGCAACGTTATACAGAACGAAAGTAGATATATTTCCAGCTGCTGCAGTTGAATCTTTGTTTACATTAATATCAAATCACTATTCTCTACGTTTCTACGGTGCGGTCTGTGCCATTCAGTACGTTGATTCTGTCTACGTAGACAGCATTCCCAAACGTCTAATTTTTATCTTTATCTGTTCCAATGAAGACAATGTTCCTCCGTTCCCCATTGTTTTATGCTACACGGTATAGTCAAACTGCAAGTAAAGTGGCCGATTTTGTGTTTTAGTGGCAGCCGGCGTAAGGAATGTTATGAACGCAAGTCTCTTTCTGTTTTTCGCTTGGAATAGTGTGGGTGGAATCAGAGGTCTTCAGTGACAACGCTGTAAGTTTCACCTGTGGAACGGTCCCTCAGTCCCATTCAGTTTACTGTCGACTTAGTGCCGAGGTCAGGGAAGGGAATGTGTCAACCAATGCTAGGCCTGGTCGTCTATTACGGAATGTAGATGATTAAATTTTGTATTCCCTGCAGTAAACTGCTCTCGGAATTTGACGACACAGTTATATAATATGAGCCACTAACCACCTAATCTCATAGCCTGTCGATGTTCATAGGACGCTAATTTACTAGTAGCAAAAGTACCTTGTTTGTGGTAGGTTGGAGGTAGCTAGTAATGAGATTTTGTAGCGAAGTCATGGTGCTGTTCATCCTGTGATCCTGCACGTCCCTCTGCTACGAGACATGACTCTGAAACACAGAGTGGCTACTTGATCGTAGAAGAAACCATACGTGAGGATCATAACGGCTTCAGTAGCTGGACCACGCCGGAACTGGGCTTCCCAGCCGCCGATTTACGCTTTCATCAGCCATAGCGCCTGGAGGGCAGGTGAACCGCAACTCTGCTATCAGCCCCTCACCACCATCAGCCTGCAGCGCCTTCGTGCTGATCTTTATTCACCGATAACCGTTTGCTGTTTAGATCTAGAACAGACTTATTCCACGAGCGCTGCGCACTGGCATCGGGTGGTTCAGATGTGCGTATCATCAGTAAAATATATGACACCGAAAGAGAAGGGGCAAAGCATTAAAGCTCCACCCATAGTCTTTTCAGAAGTAAAGTTGCTGCTGAGTCCAACTGTGTAGATAGTCATTATTGCCAAAATTAATACTCGGAGATACTATACTATCTATAGGTGAAACAACCTACAAAAGCTTTGCCATCACAGTGTCGAGACTGACCAGTACTGATCACATTTTACAGATGTAGTAAAGTCATTGCGTCCATTTCACCAGACTGGAACAGAGTTCGAACGTACCAGGACCAAATTCTTTATGAAGTTCTATAGAGACCATCGCCCACTGCTCGTATAATGGAAGAAGGACCGGCGCTGTTTGTTTCAGGCAGAGAAGAGCCTCTCGATTTGTGACTATTTGCTGTAGCCCTTACGTAGGTGTCAGACAATTGATACATAGATCGGGCTGGAATTGTCAGACAGACATAAGACTTAGGTTTTGTTTGAATTTACTGTTTAACATGTTATCATTTACGAGTGCGATGAAGCAATTTGATAACCAACCTAATTAGGTCACATCGACAGGAGAGGTAAGATGAGAGAAATAAGGTGCCATACTGATGCCTATATGAATTCTCTCTTCCCTCCTACTATTCGCAGTTGGAATGCACAGAGCAAGGATTAGATTCGACACAACGCATCCTCTGCCACTCACAATTTTTAGAATTGCTGGTACTAGATGTAGATATAAATAATAAAAGGGACACCACTTAATGTTAAAGATTTCGTTTTCCTAGCGGTTTTTGGTAGTGGTGCCGTAGTTTTTACTTAGTCAGATTTCTGGGTCTACCGCTATTTCCACAACCGATGCTTGAACGGCAAAAATTGAAAGCGTTATAGTAAGTAAAATTTAATGTCGGTATTTAGAAATCATCTACGGTTTGAGAAGCTAGTTATTTAAATAAAGGTGTAGCAAATTTCAAGAAGTTTTAAATTTTCTGTCTTTAATAACAGAACCTACATGTTAAGATCAAAATTAAATGCAGATTAAATGACAACAGCAATCGCTATCGGTGATGTGGTTACAAATCAAATTAATACAATTTTTGGAGTTAACACCATCAGTTACTCGTTAGTAAAGAAAGACGCAAGTTGAGACCTAGACATTCCTGCTCTGTTGAATTCCTTAGCAGGGTCTAGTCCAACGGCACTAGCAACGGAAGACGATACATCATTATGTCAGGTAGCTACCGCAGGCAATGGGTGGCTGCACTCTGACCTCGAGTTATATAAGGATCTTCTGTTGTAACTGGATGCACCATGTTAGCAATAACCGACTGGTAAGATGCTTCTCTTCTCTTCAAGTGCTCCGAAAATAATTATTGCTACATTCGTCATCCTTTGCTGAAGTCACAGCTCCAGTTGCGACCGCTTTATCTAAATTATTGTCGTACCTTGTAGTACTGTTTATTCAAAATATCTTGAGGTATTTGGTTTGTGTTGTGCAATGTGGTAGGTAGGCCTAATAGTCGTTCTGAGTGGGATACCATTTAAGCTGCTCCTCAACAATTAATTCTCCAGTTTCTTTACATCTATGCTACCCAGTCTGGTGAATATCGGCATGGTTCTTTCAAAAGACCGTGACAGAATTCCTTCCCATCCGTGCTCCTCCCCCCCCCCCAGATCTCATCCGACTATAATGATCTCAACGTCGACGAACTATAAAGCGAGAAAAAATCTTTTATGCTAAAATATTTTTGACAGTTTTGGAGTACTGCCCTTGTTCTTCATTGTTCTTATTCCTTGCGCCGGTTATTATGAATATTGCCTATATACGATTGCTTTGCCAAAGCGGCTTCCAGGTGGTGTGCATTCAGTGTGGTGAATTATGTAACGTTAAGAAAGGCTTATCGAGGCAATAGTAAGAGGAAAACATTTAATAAAATGTAGCAGTTAGCTACGAATGTTAGCTATTTAATACTTCATGATAAACAACAACTACAATTTGATTCAGATAAGAAATCAAACCCGATAGTTATACACAGAGAGATACATCAGTATTTCGTGTCTCGCAGTTCGTATGACACTGGTATCTATGGAGAATTTGTTTATAAGGGGTTAATATAAGCTGGTGACCATACTAAATTGAAGTATTTAAAAAAAAAAAAGGGTAGTCATTGGGGACTGGTGACAGAAGTGAAAACTTAAAACGATTTATATCGTAAACGTAGAACATCATAATTATAGCTATAGATTTACTAAATAATAATACAGGTAATTCCGTGTGGATGTAATGACCTGGTGACAGGATTTCTGTTGGCTGCGCTTTCCTAACCTAACCTGGTAATGCTACCAGGTAGAAAGGAACCTACAGTTTAACGTGGAATCCGAACCACGCAAGCGTCCTGGCGTACGTCACATTATTCAGCAAGCTGTGCCAGAGGTGAAGGTCGGGTTAATGATCTATGAAAATCCCCGCCGAGACAGAGATTCTTAACGGAGACCTTTCGTTAGCCAATCAGACACCTTAACCGTTGAGCCAAGAGACCGCAACGGATATACTGTTGACATTAGTATGTTGGTAATGCGAACTCATAAGATTTTACCCATTCAAAAATCAACCAACGCGCCTAAGAAGTTTTAACTTCAGAAACTAAAAGTCTAACTTAGTCCACAATCCGACAGTTCGTCGAATCTTCCCGAAGGAGATGTACCAACCTATTATGTCAGAGGGTAGAAGGCAAATTCCTTTCTTCTTTAATGTGGAATCAGAACCACGAAACGGCCCGGCGTAGCTCATATAATCAAATAAAACTCCTAAAAATTTCTAATCAGCGCTGGATTTGAATCCGCGACCGGAGAGGGAACTTTCGGAAGGAAGCGCCTTAACTGCTGAGCTACCAGACCGCCTTTTTTGGAAGAATACGTGAGCTAATTACAATCAAAATCTGATAAAAACTGTGGGTTTGTATGAACAACGGGTGACAGATATTAAGGTGAGGGAGGAAAGGAGGAGAGGGTTTAACAGTGTTTTTCTATTTGTTTTAAAGTATACTATCAAAATCGGATAAAAAACTGTGTGTTTGTATAAAGAGTTAACGAAAAGCGTCCAACGCGCCTATCATACGCGCAACAGGTGGCATGATGGTGACGTCACGAACACACAGATTTATCCCTTTCCAAACATCGCGAAACCCGCCTATAGAAGTTTTCACTTCAAAAATGGAAGATGCTGAGACGTGTAAATGTCTTTCCACCCCCCTCGCCCCTATCGCTCAGTGGAAAACGTTAGAAGAAAAACATTTGTTCTTAAAAATACGAAAGTTGGAAATTTCTGGAAGAGAAGACGGAATAAGACTAGGAAGGCCATTGAGATAAGGAACACAAGAACTTGCAGATATAGTAAATAAATGATGATGTCTGGTTAAGAAATCCGGTTTGGCTGAGAGGAACTGTGAAAGCTATAAAATTCCACTAAATGAAAACAAATATATTATACAGCACCGAAGCTAAACGCCTTCAGACGCCACCTTCCAGCGCTTTAGAAAGAACGGGTGGCGTATCGAGTATCTACAAAAATACAAAAGATATTGTTACATTTCACGTCACAGCTACGAACCAGACACGTCAGCACCTGCGAATTTTCGGTTCTCAATATCTGAAATGTGTCAGTGTGTTGATTAGAGACGGAGCTGCAGGCGGATTTCAGATTAGACTATTCACCTTTTCACGGGCACGCAGACAACGACACTACCATCGTGTCTACTGCATTAGCCGGTAACGACAGCGACTACTGTAGGCTGGCAATCAAACCGATATCCGAGCCCAGATAGACGGCCAATCCGCTTAACTGATTGCAGAGTTACGGCGGCCATAATCAACTAACAGCCACAACAAGCGCGACGCCGCTAGCTCCGTGTTATATTTAATGCCCCCTTTCATCCTCCAGGGATAGCCAGATACAGACTTCGAAGAATAACATCTGCCACAGGAATACTGTCGGGAAGTCCCCATACCAAGCATGTGTTTGTCTGTTCCAGAGTCACATTAATATGTTTAATGATTTTTCAGGAATGAACTTGAGTAGACAGTAAAAGAAAATATTTATAATATGAAATGGGGCTGGGGAGGTGTTGCTATCCAAGACAAAATTAATGTCATGGTGTACCGGAAACCGACGACAATAACAGTAAAAATCCAGTAGAAACAGACAGAATACAACTCATGAGACATACTACGGTTTATGATGTAAAATTTTAACTGATGATATCGGAAGCCGGTTTTTATAGTATCTTACACTGCTCTAGCACTCGGACATAGCTTCCTCAACAGTATGCAGAGAACTTTGGAATCCGTAAATTGGGCTTAATAACCTCGTGAAAGAAAGAAAATGACTTTTAGATGCTTGCTTGGTTAACAAATACACCATTACCGCATCTCTCAAAATGAGATCCGCTTTCAATCTCTTATTTTTTTTAACGTTCTTCCACAAACGCCTTTCTTCAACATCACTTCTAGGACTTGTTTCTCTCTTCCGTTATCACAGTGCAACATTGTTGTAGAATATCGCATTTCATGTGCTTCAGTTTTGATTGTTTTTTGAATTTTTAAATCCAGGGTCATTCCCATAGTTACCTGGCTTTGGGGGTGAGCGGTAATGCTCTGGCCTCGCGTTCGGAAGGATGCAGGTTCGAATATCCAGATTTTTGTTTTCCATGGCTTTCGAGATCACTCCAAGCGAATGCCACGCTCGTTTCTGCAAAAGGCCACTGCCGAATTCCTTCCAATTCATTAATTATTCCAATCCCTGACACCCTTACCCAAAACAGAAAATCTTCCTACACCCTTGTGCCTGAAATCGAGTGCCAGCTTGTGGTCATGGTCGTTTTTTCCCTTCTGTCCATTACTTTTAATTCTTACACCAATGTCTTTCCATGCCTGATCGCCAGTATACGGCTTGTAGACTCCCATGGCCCTCTTCAACCTCCTCCTGTCTTGCAATGAATCCCATTCCAGCTCTTTTATCATCTCTGTTACTGATTGCATTCTGCGATAATTTCCAGGAACAAATCAAGCAGCATTTTTTTTTTTTTTTTTGCACCCTCTCAAACTCCTGTATTTGATACGCAAAATGTGGGTCCCATACTACACTACCATATTCTAGCAATGGTTTGACCTAAGTTTTGTAACCCAATTTCTTTACTTATCTCGTAGATTCCCTCATCACTCTCTCCAACAAGTGCAGAATTTTGAAACCTTTTCCTACTACCTGGCCAATGTGTCCTGCCCAGTGAAGCTTTTAATCAAATGTAATGCGAAGATATTTACATTTCAAGTCTTCAACAAGCAATTCTTTCCTCACCTTATAATCGTAATCAACCTTTAGTTTTTTATTTGTGTATCTAATAAGCTTATCTTCATCCCAAGTTTACCAACCCTACTAGATATCCTGTCCAGATCACCCTGCAGCTGTTTACAGTCCTCTACCATTTTGATAATTATATATAGCATTATATCATCTGCACCAATCTAGTTTCTGATAGTAAACAATTAACACAAATTACTCTGTCCTGACCCTCCTCTAATTATCTCGACGTCTACGAGGCGGGGGGGGGGGGGGGAGACATAAAGTGGTGTGCTTCAAATTATCATTTTTATGAAGTTTCGAGTCCTAGAGCTACTCAAAGATATCTACTCGAAGGTTGCTTTTGCTATTGATATTATCCTTGGTTGTAATGGTGGAGTGTGAGGCCACTCTTCAAAAAACTTGCACTTGTTCAGCTTGTTTTGTTCGAAGCATCTAAGGAAGGTTAGATAAGAGACACCTACTGTTCGTAAGACACCGCCGTGTTGCGAAGCGTTTGGTTTATTGTCTGTGAGTCCCAGACTCGCGCTGCGGTGCTGGGATCTGGGCTGCGCGGTGTCATTGTGGCTGGCGTCTTGTCGCAGCTCGTTTCACGGCCGTTGCTCAGCGAAACCAGAGCCCGGCCGACTGCAGCCTTGGTCGCCTTACCGTGTTGCAACCGCGGCTCGGGTTGCCCTGCCCTCCACCCTCTCATTATGCGAGTCTCCACTGTGCAAACAAAGGACAAAGGGAATTCTGCGCTCGCGTCAAAAGGCGTCACTTCAAATTTTTGGTTCTTTCAGTGCCTAGTAATTACGCATGTAGTAAACAATGCTGCGTCAGCTTTGTAAGTCAAATTTACCCGTGTCAACGCCACATCGATATCCTTGACACCACTGAAAAGCCATATACTATCCCAGGAAATAATATTTTTTCCATCATTGTCTTTATTCATTGTTTTCCTATACCAATCACTTTTTCTCCACTTACCTATTAGGCCTGCTTATTCATTTATTTTTTCCCCCCCTCCACAAATCTTCCACTGCAACCTCCCTGAACCGCTGCTATATATCCCAAAATGTAACCCGCTATCTCTGTATTTGGTGGTTCATTTCGTATTTTATTCCACCACTTACTTTTCAGAATCCTCCTGTTAGGTGAGGTTAGGAATGCCTCTTTTTTTCTTTCCGGTCTCCACAGCATATAAGGATTACTTTAGATAATTGTTTTGTTACATGCAACGTCTTTCCCCACCCATAGATCAGTAATACACAACAAAAACTTTCCTTCTTTTAGCACACTTATTTGTGGTAACAATAATGCACTGCTGAAAAGTTCTCTGATTACCTGTTCCATCTTTATTCACGAAATTATTAAATTCGCTTATAAATAGTACAAGGTTTGTTTCAGTTTTTACATTTATTCCTCGATTATTGTTGTAATATGCTTTAATTTTATTTATGATTATCCGGAAGGTTAACGTCTCTAAACAGAGAACATGATTGTCAGTGCAGTCGTGTGACTACTAGTATCTCATAATCGTATCATGTTTCTTGAAACCGATGTTTCGACCCTCATTCTGCAGTCTTCTTCCAGGGCAGTTCTGCTGCCAAGGAATCAAAAATAATTTAATTTGATTGTTCTGCTCTGGAAGAAGACCCCAGAATGAGGGTCGAAACGTCGGTTTCAAGAAGCATGACGCGTCGCCACCCGGACAGCCAAGAATTAACTGACTCTTGCCGCGGAAGCCTACGATTACATAGTATCTCATAAGTTATCAAACATACGTGAGCTATGTGTCTACTGAAGGATTGTAAATGCCTCTGAGGGTTTCAGACACTGGGTATAATACTGCCTGAGACATATCATTATCATTCTAGATTTTATTAATCATCTTTCTTTCAAAATTACCAGTCTAACCAGTTAAATAACATACGAAACCAGTACAAATTTTAATCGGTTGCAAGCAAATGGTGACTTCGATTCGGATCTCACTTTGTAGATTTCGTTTAGCAACTTTATTTGCACAAAGAGACGAGATTCCGTAAAAGTGAACAGTGCTTTATGGTCTTTCAATATGTGATATGCAATATGAAATGTGATACTGTACGCGTACCCGTTTTTCTGTGCCTCTCTCACTAAGCAGACTGACACTCGCAAATGATACTTTTTTCTAATTAATCTTTCCACGGTGGGCTAGTGACACTGGTCATCTTGATAGCTCTCTCAATATTGGATCTGCGTGAATTTTGGCATTCAAAATTTTATTCACATTGACGCTCATATGCGTTACTTCTATTTCTCCGGCAGTTTCAGTAATCGCGTCTCTTACAGACAGAAGAGAGAAGAAACCTTCGTAAACATTAACATTACGGATTTCTTTCATCACCCGTGTATATTACGATCATTTTATGGACAGTGTGCGAAATGATCTGAATGTTCAGTACAGAGAAAATTTTGTAAATTATGTGGTTTCGGATAATTGTAGTGGAAAACTGACAAGAGACACATATTGTTATTGTGTGAATAAAAATTTGTTGCTTAGCATTATTGTATTTTATTTACTTCAGAAAACAGTTATAGCATAAACTGAGGACAAAATAGACTCGAAACCTCGCTAAAGATAAGAAAGAGATCTCCGGTTTACTTTTTCACCTGTCTCATTTGTTTATTCGATATTCTCCATGTTACTGATTCTCAGCATGTTCTGTCATACGGTCGGACCTTCCTATGATCGTTTGGCTGCCCATTCCATGGTATCCAGTAACATGCTGGCTCTATATACCCGTTGTTCGTAGCTTGTATTATCATACCGTATTCAATTTTTAGCATTGTCAGCTTTTAGCAATCCCAACTTCTAATGGAACATCCTTAGTCACATTTCTTTATACAAAATTATGTTCGCCTTTTCCTTCATCAAATACAACATTTATTCAACAATATGTTCTACACCATTTTACATCACTTAAATATTTCTTGATATAGCTACGATTCTCCTAAAACATCATCAATACATTTATATATATATATATATATATATATATATATATATATATATATATATATATCCGCTTTATGCTATATCATCATTGCTGCGAATGAACTCAAAATAATGCTTTTATTAAACTTATTTAAAAAAAATATACCTATAATTAAATTACAATAATATTTATCTCTTTATTCTCATCAGGTAGATCTAAGCCCTTAAACCCTTCTCGTGATTGTTCACAACATCTCATTAATACTCAATTTATTTGCGCAGTAAAGTTTCTCTCTACCCACATATTGAAACTATCCACCTTATAACGCAATTATCCTGGGTATATAATGATACGAAACTCTTTGCTACAATCTTCCGTAATGATGACTGGATCTATTTTGCTGACATTAGATATCGTTCATATTGAACCACTGCAAAGCTCCTTATGTCCCACAAATTATACTTTTTAAGATGGCCACGGCTGCTGCTTAAAGTCATCAATTTCCTGGTTACTGTAATAACCTTTTATGTTATAGCTTCCTTCTTTTTTTTCTTTTTTTTTCCTTCAATCTATGCAATTATAAGTATTTTAGTGGGCTGTGTCGGTCTGTACGTTTGTTCAGGCGTCACACAAACATAACCGAACCAATCTGAATGTGTTTTCACCGTAGGGAAGCTTATGGTCTAGATCTAGCCTATAATCTACGGTATAGCTCAAGACCAGACTTGACAGTGGAGCGGAGCAAGAAATTATAATTAGTTCATACCGAGTACAAATAGGCGCCACAGATCACACTGCACTACACATCAACATTACTTAACGACATACCCACCAAAGATCATGTTACATCATAGATAAACATTATATCTTTTTTTTTTAAACTTGGGTTATTTAATTCTTCAGTTTCCTGAAATATAGTATTCTAGAATACAAGAAAAACGTTAATCAAACCACTAAATCAAAGATTAACTCGCCAATAAGGGCAACGAACCAACGTTTTATATGCTTTACTACGAGGAAAATGACAAAACGCAAACGCATTACTACGCACACCAAGATCCGCGAGGCGAAGCAGTGGAAAAATGCTAAACTCTTATCACTTTCGCCTCACCACCTTTCCACAACTTAGTAGTTCCAGTTCTTCTTATAACACTTCCCGAAATGAAATTCCGGTGATGATCCTAATTTATTCTTCCACCTTTTTGGTTGGAAGGAATTGTTAGTCAGTTTGCTTGGATATATGAACAATCTTGAGTAGAGTATAATACACTTAAGTGTCCTTTAGTTAAATGTCTTGAAGCTGTCACAATTAGGCCGAGTTGACTGCAGTGGCACTGAGACACTTTTTCCAAACGCCACGGACGCGCGTAACGCGAGTATATCAGCGCCCAGCCGCGGCAACATTGTGGAACAAACGAGCTTCGCAGTGCGGAGCGGACGGGTAAACACGGCCGTTGATTGGATGCCCACGCGGTCGACGCTAAAGCAATTTTTGAAAGCCAATATTTGGCCGGCTGGCCAAGGGGCGCCTAACTTGCGGCAGACGGGTCACTGGAGTAGCGCATTTCCCGCGGGTTATTAATCGACACACCGACGTTTTAATCAAGCACTCGGTTCTGTCAAGGGGCCTACCTGCTTTTCCAACTATTTTTTTTTACTCAGCTGTCTAATACAGACGTTACTGTGGGTGACGAATTGCGAAAATATAAACAGCGTGGTGGCCTGTTTCTGAAAATATAAGAGCAGTCGTTACATGAACTGCTGGAAGAAAACACAATGAAGAGTGGCGAGAGTAAATATTTCTTTCTCTTCCTGACTCTATCGGGAAGATTACGAGAATCGATTATCCTAACATAACTCGTCAGTGCAGAAACAGTTTTTCCTGCCTCTGGACGTTATGAACCTAATGTCGTTAATCAGTCTATCGTGCATCAGGAACAAAACTTAGGTCTCGTAACCCTTTTTACCAGGGTAATTTCAAAAGCTCTCAACACTGATACCATCGGCAAACGCGATACATAAATTTACGTGAAAATGTAATGTTCACCAATCCATATAGAAAGTTAAGGGAAGTTTCTTACAATAGTCAACATGAAATAGCGTACCTAAAAGTTAATTAGTTGAAAAGAATGGTCGCGGTGGATAACTTGTTACGCTATCCGAAGCTTTGTGTGTTTCAATGCTAAACGTGCCTGCTAATCGTGTGATTTGGCTGTACTCGAATGTGTTGGATTGTGCTCTCCACTCCAAGAATCTATCTCGTTTGAATGAATTTTGCACCTTCCGATCCTGGCAGCGTAGGACATAGAATGTTAGCCTCGAATTATGCTGAGTTCATAGATGTGAATCTGGCCACGGACATGGGGGTTTATAATTGATTATGTGTTGCGTCCGTCTTATGTTGTTTGTGATGTGCTTGCAAAACTGAGCAAACATATAGAGCATTAGGATAAAACGAAAAATTTTGTAGCTGACTTACCGGCCAAATACCACTAAAAAAAATAAATCATGCATGCACTGAAAGTTTGTTCATATCTTCCCACCAGACGAATTCTACAGTGCTTGATGTACTCCCAATGAACAGTTTATATCTCAACAAATATCATTTAAAGGGGGTGGGGGTCAATAAAAATCACACGACAAATTTTTATATCATTTTTCTCTTCTTATTTCACAGAAAAAATATATTACATAGCTGACATCAGTATTAAGGCCGAGGTATTTAGTAGCCTTAAAAATACATGAACATATCAAATAAATTAAATTAGTTAAAAATTATAAGGTATCTCACGTGGGGGAGGATCCCATTACATCTTATCAAATCTCTCCAAGGAGGAGGGGGATTCAAATTTAAAGAAAAACACCACATGTAGTTAATGGACGTCCGCATAGGTCTTCTCCGTTCCGCTGGCTCAGTCGGCGCCTGGTTCAAGCCCTAGTGGCGGAAGAAATTTTCATCATCAGGATTCGGCACAATTCCTTATCACCAGACTATGCACCGTAGTGTGTATGGAATAAGGGTATATCGCACTTTTTTTTACGGCTTTACGCCTCGTCGACGGCTAAGGTCATCAGAGGCGGGATGGGACTGGGAACAAGGAACAGGAAGGAATTCGGCCATGGCCTTTTGGAAGGAAGTATCCCGGCATTCGCCTGGAGTGATTTGGGGAAACCATGGAAAACCCAAATCTGGATGCCCGGACGGGGATTCGAACCAGCGTCCTTCCGAATGCGAGGCCAGAGTGTTAACCGCTCACCCACCACGCTCGGTGTGGCACTGTTGATGGTGATTCTTCCGCCGCATGGGGACGTTAAGCTTGGCGACCATCCATCTTTTTCGGAAGAGTAGGACTGAATAAGCTGGTGACGTGTTTCACCCTCTCCCTTCTTCATCTCTCATTTATACCGCACAAACAACCCTCTGTACTGAACACACACACAGTCATCCATATCTATAATCTACATCTATACCCTGCAAATCACAAATACTGTGGGTGGCAGACGGTGCTATTACAGGCCCGCCGCTAGCTGTTTGAGCGCCCGCGTGCAATACCAATTATGCCGCCCCCTGTCTAACTACAGCCGTGGTGGATTTAGGAAATTTCCGAACCGGGTCAGAAAACTGTTAGATTGCCGCCCCCATTATTGCCATCCCGAGTGTCGCCGCCCGCCCGAAGCCGCTGTTGAGCTAAAAAAAAAAAAAAAAAAAAAAAAAAAAAAAAAAAAAAAAAAAAAAAAAAAAGAGGTCGCCCGCTACATAATACGCTGTGTAAATTTCGTCGCGGCGTCATTGGAGTGGCAACTATCCCGGGGCGGCGACTGTCGATCACTCGTTTTGCCGCCCCCTCTCG
Source organism: Vandiemenella viatica (assembly GCA_031002005.1). Taxonomy (NCBI): domain Eukaryota; kingdom Metazoa; phylum Arthropoda; class Insecta; order Orthoptera; family Morabidae; genus Vandiemenella; species Vandiemenella viatica. Next base: position 226,888,196 of record CM061920.1, on the reverse strand, counting down.
ATGTGCGGCCCGCGCCTTGCACACCCGCTTACGGCGGCCCTGGGTGCTAAGCACCAATCCTAATTCTGCGCATTCCAATCCCGAACAGATCGAGGAAAGAAGGAATACATAAATGAATCAGTACGGCATCTTATTTCTCTAATCTTATCCCTCCTGTCATTGCGACCTAAATAGGTTGGTGGAAGAAGTATTTCGCTGCACTCGTAAACTAAAGATTTTCGCATATTATCCAGCAAATTCAAACGAAAACGACGTCGTCTGTCCGCCAAACAATCCCAGCCCAACCCACGAATCAGCTCTGTGACACTTACGTAAGGACTGTAACTAACAGTCACGAATCGAGCGGCTCTTCTCTGTACTTTCTCTAATGTGTCAATCAATCCCTTGCGATACGGATCCCAAATTCCACAACAGTATTCCAAATGCGGACGCACTAGTGTTTTGTACGCTATTTCGTTTGTATGAGCATTACAACTTCTCAAAATACATCCTACGATTCGTAGTTTGGAATTAGCTTTGCCTCCAACGGAAGTTATGTGCAAGTCCCATTTCATGTTGCTTTGTACTGTTACGCCTAGATACCTCAGGGAATCCACAGTGTCAACAACTGAATTGTTAACTTTGTACACCTGAGCAAGCGGGGTCTTTTTATTACTTATGTGCATTGCCTTGCACTTTTTACAGTTAAGTGTAAGCTGCCATTCACGGCACCATTCCGAAATAACATCCAGATCGCGCTGAATTTTTTAGCAATCGTCAGAGCACCTCACTTCCCTATAAATAACTGCATCATCAGCAAAAAATCGCATCCTGCAATTAACGTTGTCACCGAGATCGTTTATAAAAATTAAGAAAAGAAGTGGTCCTATTACACTTCCTTGAGGAACGCCCGAAGTAACATCTAGTTTAGAAGAGGCTTCCCCGTCTACAACGACATACTGTGACCGACCAGTTAGAAAATCGCGTATCCATTCGCAAATCTGATCAGATATACCGTACGCTCGGATCTTCGCTAAGAGTCGGTTGTGTGGTACAGAGTCAAAAGCTTTCTGAAAATCCAAGAAAATAGCATCAACTTGTGATCCTGCATCAATAACTTTCATTACATCATGCGAAAATAGAGCCAGTTGCGTTTCACATGATCGGTTCTTCCGAAATCCGTGTTGGTATGCTGTAAGTAGCTCGTTTTCATCTAGAAACACATAGGAACACAAACTGGGCAGCGCAACGGGAAACTACCACAGTTCATTTTCCGAAATGACTTTTCATGGAGGGATACACCCACCGTGGCAACCGCTTAGCCGGGAATCGGGCATGGCATCATAAGAATAAAATATAGATATTCAGGGTTTCATTTTACTGAAGAAGGCATATTAACTATCCTCAGTGTGATGAGTAATGATTTTCTGTTTTATTTGCGTAAGTCTGTGGCCATGCTTAAATTACAAGAAGTTCATATAAATAGAAATTAAACCTGTCCCACACAAGAAATTGTCACAGGGATGTATTCTTTCTTTGACAAAGGATGATAAGCTGTGCCCGACTGTTACAGTGGTCGTAATAGGCTAGATGTATAGGTACGGTGGCCAATCCCTTCAATTCCTTTCTGAGGTTAATAGATATTCGTAAATGGCTATTATGAATAAAGAGTGCTGTTCTGTGTTGTGTATGAGGATGTAAACGTAATTAGGGCTATTCTTCTGAAAGCCAGCAAATTGTTGTTCGATGGACGCACCTAAATAACAGTATCGTATGTTCTCATTATACGAACAGCCGTGAGGTTTAGGATTTACCGCACTCCCTTAGTTAGCTGCTGATGAGGAATAATGTATCACCATCTCTCCTACCTGTTGGTCGGTGAAAGTTTATTCAATCACTGGGACAGTTACTGTGTCTTAGCGACATCGGCTTCTACACTGGTTAATAAAGGATGAGGTGAAAGGATGCTATATCGATTAAATGCTTTCGGGAGATATTCAAGTTAACCTCCTAGAAGGAAAGCATTCTGATATTAATGATGGCTATCTGACGGAAGTAAAATTTTAACGAATTGTGAAGCTGGAAATATTTCTTGACTGATAAGAGATATTTATGGCTAGACGGAAAATTGGATATAACTAGTTAAAACTGGCAGAAAGTAAATTGTAAATAAACGATATCTACCAAAGAACTATGATCTTCGAGAACGGTCCCTAAAATGAATAGCATTTCGCTTCTGTTACCACTACTTGCAAGACATGTAAACTGCTGCCCTCGTTACAAGGAATGTTTGGAATTAACCCACAGAACAGATCCTAACACACGAAGGTCACACGTCAAAATTGTTCGTATGGCTTCCTGCAAGATAGTGCTGAGAACAACCAATCATGCCTTGTACAGAAGTGGCCAATTTTGATGCAAACAAGCCAAAATCTGATAATGATAATGACTGGATGAATCTCTCAAATACAGAATAACCGTTAGAAGACAACAGAATTGGTGACGAACGATTCCATTGTGTCAAAAGACAATGAGTGCCTCGTGTAGACAAAACAAGGCAGTTAGTGAAACTACTAGGGCTGAAATGATGATCTTTAGAGCATATAAATTTCTAACAGACAGCAGAAGACTTTTCTTGTCAGTCTGAATGCTTTGCGAAATCTCTGGCTTTGTGATGAGCCATTCGGAAAATTTAATTAAATCTGGCGCGCGCGTGTACCGGTTGATTAAAATTCTTCACTATAGAAACCCTTGGCTGATTTAGCGATGCGAGAGCCTTGTGATATTTGTGGTTGGACCGCGGATGGGGTGTGGAGGGCCGCCAACGCCCCAGCCGCCTTGGTTGTGGCTCGGAGGGCTCCGGGAGTTGATTGACTGCCGCCGACTCGGAGACGATGATTTGCATCACAAAGTAGAAGGCGAGGTCACGACAAGGAGTCCTTACTCTGCATTCAGATCAGGGTCGAAATGAATCGCCATCTCTGACACCATCTCGCAGTGTCCTGATTTGCGTCGCTGCTTCAATGGATATTGATTCCGGATAGTATGATCGTAGCGTGTTCTGAGGAGCTTCCAGACGCTTGAATTATTGAATCGATCAACCCATTTTTAAAATTGCCTTTGGTACACAATTGTTAAATGAATACTGATACAGTCTTGGAACAAGTTGCAGTTGAAGAGAGTGAAATCAGTCATATCGTTGAGCGATGCAGTTTTCTGTAATCAGATCCCGTAAAGTCTTCCAGGTGCCAGTTTACCATACTTTCCTTAAATACCTTGACACTAACTCAAGAATTGACAGGTAATATACGACCTTCAATAAAACTTGGAATAGATTCTTTATTGGATTCATATATGGCAAAGCAATTACCCAATTATTTTCCTGCATAGCTTTCAGCATTAATTCTTGGACGTTGTGGGCCATTTTCCTCAATTGCTGATAGTAAATAAATACAGCCTAAGCAATTGAACATTTTTCGTTTATTTACATTCCCAAGGCGTTTCGCTTCTTAACGTAGAATATACAGGACATTAAGTTTAACAAATCTGTAAATTCAATAATTTAAAACCAAATTACATAAATGTTAAAATCAAGCCCATCTCAGCATCAGCGATTAAAACAAAACAAATCGCCGAAAATCAATAGTTAAAAAATAAAATTAGGTCGCTTTATAGCAAAAAAGATCAACTAAATAGAGCCAAAATACACAGTGCAGTGCAGTGTAGTGTTGGTTTACGTGTCCAATAACAAGCAGAAAATGGCTAGCAGACAGAAATCACTACTGCTAAGAATGGTGGATAAATAGAGGAATATATCAAAAATGTAAGTAGATTTTATTTTTTATAAAAAATTTCAATACTCAAAATGTAAAACATAACAATATTCTAACATGTATACAGAATCAATAAGAAAACCGCTGAAGATGCTTCAGTTAAGAAGCAAAACGCGTTCGGAAAGTAAATAAACTAACAAATTAGGCCGTATTTATTTATTAATACTTTCAGTTTTCTTTACAATTTGTTCAATCACAATGACAATTATTAATTCCCTCTTCGCAAAAATTTATAGCAGTTTTCCTATTTATTCATCGCTAGAATATTTCTTTATACCTAATGATAGTCACGTGGTGACAAATCTGAACGATAGGGGGTATTATAAAAAGCTGTCGGATGTAGTTCTTCGAATTTCGCTTTCGTAACAGAAGCAGCGTAGAACCAAGCGTTATCATGCAGAAATAGAACGCTGCGGATCGGAATCTTGCGTCTTTTGGACTGATAGATGTTTCTGTCATTGACAAAGAATTCGTATTAGTATGCAGCGTTCATATTTCTTCTTTAATAACAAAATTAACCTATACGAAACACTTAACATTCCATAAGACAATTGTGAGAACCTTCCATCGCAGGAGCCACTGTCGACCTACTAGGGAGAATTTCGGAAACTTTTAACACTTGAGGCTAAATACGCAATATATGCACAATTTTTTACTAGTAGCTCTTTGCTCAAATGTCTTGCTTGGTCCTAGGCTTGAATTCCGGTTACTACCTGATATTCCTGTGTTGTTTATTTAAAGTAATCCATGGCTCGTCAGCGTTAAGAGGCCTCACACTGGATCCATGAGGTTCAACGAGGTTCGCGTACCGGCCGTCCTGATTGAGGCTTTATGCGGTTTTCCGAAATCACCTAGTCGAATGGAATAATATCCGTCTAATAAATTATTTATTTCACAAACAAAATATACCTATCAAATAGGTTTCAAGTATTTTTTTTAATTGCTTTACGCCTCGTCGACGGGTAAAGTCATAAGAGGCGGGATGGGACTGGGGACAAGGAACGGGAAGGAATTCGGCCATGGAATTTTTAAGGAAGCATCCCGGCATTCGCCTGGAGTGATCTGGGGAAACTATGGAAAACCCAAATCTGGATGTCCTGATGGGGATTCGAACCCGCGTCCTCCCGAATGCGAGGCCAAATCGTTAACCGTTCACCCACCACCCACCACCCTCCGTAGGACACAGGTAACACTTTTTGCAGACAGATCTCGTCACAAACATTCCAGCCATATGATAAATGCTCCTGATCTAATAGATATGTTTGTAACTATGATGGGTGCTCTGCGCCCCTCTCCTCTTGATTCATACTAGCTCCATCTGCCTTCAGGTAGTTAGTGAATACGTAGATAGCCAGCAACCAATGAATACTCACTGGTTCTTATTACGGGTTAAGCTGCAATTCCAGTCACCGAAGAGAGGGAATTAGCGGTAATTCTAAAAGTTACTGGAAAAAAATACCGTGAAGAAGGTAACAATATTCTGCTGCCAATGACAGAAGGGACAAAGTAAGACCCATTAAAGCTAAAAGTGAAGATCTTGTATATTCCTAATACCCTCGGGCAATGAGGGCTGTAGAATTACCGAGGAGGGGAAGATGCCTTGTGTCGCAATCGGTTTTGTGCCTTTTCCTTATGTCACTCAAGGCAAGTTCTCCAATAATTCACAAGAGTAATAATAATGCTGGTCTCCTCCCTATCTCGCCGTTAAATATTTCCTCCCAACAGTGTAAAGTACCTTAATGCACTCACTTAACAGCGAAATACGATTTAGATTAACAGTAACAGTGGTGCTGATATTGCAGAACGTTTCTTAAAATATTCAAAAGCTATCTTTTAAAAACACATCCGATTTTCTTTTTTTATGAACTAATTTAGTAACCATTTCGGTTTTTACAGTGCTTCCCTGTGGAAAAAGTGACCAACGCTCTTACATTAGCCGTGAATCTCTACGATTTTTCATTACATATTGAAGAATAAACATAGTTCGTGCGGGAATTATATCCTGCAGACTGGCTGTATACATATAAGAGATTAAAATATTTACACCTAACTATGCCAGAAGGAGGAGGTTTTAAAATCTGTGTACCTGAAAGATGATAGCAACTGAAATTCCAGCACAGATGTTACAGGTGTAGTAACATGCAGCTACATTTGCTAGTGAAACAGCATTAGGACTAAAGTGGTTTTAATGCAAAAAATTATTTGGGGCTATTCGATGTGTAGAACGCATGGGCCCATATGAATAAAATTCCTAGAAAAATTGTGCGGGATGAAACCCAAAATCTGCTACAGATTAATTTGCAATCATTAGAAATCTTGGAAAACCGCGTCTTAATACATATACTACTTTATTTTATAGTCATGGCTTGATTGTCTCTTGGTAAAAATATAAAAAGTTTGGACGTTGTGGATCATTTTCCTCAATTGCCGATAATATTAATATATAAATACAGCCTAAGCAGTTGAATATTTATTCGTTTGTTTACTTTGCGAACGCGTTTCGCTTCTTAACTAAAGCATCTTCAGCGATTTTCATTGTGATATATTGCCCTATTTATCCACCATTTTTAGCAGCAGTTATTTTTGTCTGCATCTTGGATTGCAGGACATTTTCTGCTTGTTATTGTATACGTAAACTAGTGTGCAGTGTGGTGCTAGTTTAGGTGTGCAACCGCTACATCAGTGGGGTTTTAAATACCGAGGCACTGTCCCTCCTGCAGGCAACTCCTCTTGACCACGTTTCATCAGGACAATGCCCTACCACATGTGAAAGCGTTCTTCGAAGAACAGCGAGTACCACTGCTTCCCTGTCCACAACGTTCGCCTGACATGCCCGGGCTGGTCGTCCTGCAGCAACTATTGATACTTTGTGGACGCGCCTGCAAACCGCGTGCATATCCAGGCTCTCTTTGATTCCGTGCCACGACATCTAGATGCTCTAATTCCTTCACGTGGCGGCTTCACACCGTATTCTAATCTTATTGCTGACATTTTCACAAACGGTAGCATTATGGCAGTCGAAAGAAAACATAAGCGTTCTTATTCCAACTCTCTTTTTATGCCATTGATACACTGAGTTAACAACGTTAATTGTTTTATGTAAACATTGTATTCAACATATTTAACCCCTCCTAACGTTTTTATCAATGATTTTGTTTTTTCTGTAACATTGTATCGAGCCCGGCAATCAAGGTATAATGCTCAGGCCTGGCAATCAAGCTATAATGCTCAGGCCTGGCATTCGGAAACACGGGCGTTCAAATTCCCGTCCGCCCTACCACACCTTCCACACCTACCACACCTTCGGTTTGCCATGTTTTACCGAAATCCCTCCAGATGAATGCTACAATTGTTCCTTCAAAAGGCCATGGTCAAATTCGTTTCTGCTCCTTACCTCCTTTTCTTTCCCGGTTCTAATGACCTCAATGTCGCCGAACCGTAAAGCCATTGTTTTTTTTTCTATGTACATTGGTACATATGTAAGATATAGCATAGAAAAATTTCATTGGGTTGGCTGGAAAAGAGCAGCTGTCTTACTATGATGCCTCGCTGATTGTTACGGAAATCATAGGACAGAGTACAGTACTCTACGCCAACAATGTAGGCAAATAATCCGTCTACCAAGTTTCCTATGCAAAAGTTTTTTATTCTTATTTTAAAGTAAGGTGTTTTTTTCCTTGTTGAGCTGTAAGAACAAGTCCGAAATTAAAATGCACGGTTCGTTGCAACGTGGGAAACGATGTTCTGCTGAGAGGCACGATGAGAATGGAAAGAAGCACGGCGTGCTTTGTTTTAAAGGAGAGCAGGCGCAATAAAGGAAGCAGCATTAAAGTAAAAGTGCCTTCAGAAAGAATAAACAGTGTTTAACACTCATTCATTGCGATTTGTTGTACGAGACTCTCTTCTTCGCAGTATACTTTGTTCGCCACGGTATAATATATCTGAAAGTTCTCTGAGAATTTTTTATTATTATTATTTCTTATTTCAAAGCACAAAGTGAAATTTTGTATACGGTTCACAAGTACAACTATTACAAACATTTGTTTAGTTTGAATGTTCCAAATAAGACACTGTTTGGACTGTGACACTGAAACGGATATCAAAACACTCGAAATTTGGCTACAAAAAGTTATTTTTAAGACAATCATCATTATTTATGACTCTACACCTTTTTCTTGAGATGTTTTGGAACAATTCAGTCACCTTTGGGAATATTTTTAAATTATTTCGTTCTTATTATTATTGGTGAACGAGTCCATCTTCCAAGATTGGAAATATCGACATGGTCAGATACTTGCTTGTAGCTTAAGTGGCATTAATACCTTCCTACGTTTAAAATCATGTTGTGTCAGCTATTCTGCGCTTGGTAAAGCCTATTCCAAATTCGTAATACTTTTCGAAACTTGTTAGTTAATGAAAGTTGTTGTCATTCCATTAAAGACATAATTTGAACCAAGCTTGTTGATTGAGTGGTAAAACTATTTCGTGTTGTCTTACAACCTGCTGACAGATTATAAAATTGTCGCTCATTCTATGTTTGTCATTGTTGCTGCTAAATGGAAATGTATAATCGAAAATGACGTACATTATATGAAAAAACAAAGCTTGTCAGACGTCAAGATCTTATTAAGGGTCCATAAAAACTCTTGCCATCACAGGGAGTCGAACCGGGAACGAGAGTATCGAAGCACCGGCATTAAAACTGAGCACTGTGCGTGGTGGGTGAGCGGTAACGCTCTGGCCTCGCTTACCGGAGGATGCCTGTTCGAATCCCGGTTCGGTCAATCAGATTTATGTTTTTCACAGTTTCCCGAATTCATTTCAGGCGAATGCCGGGATGGTTCCTTTAAAACGCCATTGCTGAATTCTTTACCGTACCTTGCCCCCGATCCCTTCCTCGACGTCGACGATGCATGAGGCCATACGCAAAAAAAGAGAGAGATTTTGGTTTTCTTTGGCTTCCCAAAATCATTCCAAACGAACGCCAGGGTGATCGCTGCAAGATGCCATGTTGGAATTTTTTTCTTGCCCCTTAACGGGAAGTACTATCTTCCTGGGTCGCGCTGGTCACTTTTAGATTGGTAAAGCTTAACACGTATGGAATGCAATCCACTCTTTGAGCAAAGCTGAAAGCCATGAGGAGCCATGAAAACAATTTTGCAGTAGTGCCAAACCGTACCAAAGGTTACATACACACTTATACTGGGCGGGGGTTCCCTGATTCTTAACATATTAACCGATACATTTTAACTACTGTTAATCATTTAAACAAACGTAGCAATTATACACACTTTAGGTATTAACCTCATATTGTTCGTCTGTCACAGTAATGAGTTATGTATTCGTTGACCGAGAACCGAATGTCATCTTAAAAAATTCGTATTATTAAATGTTAATGACGGATTATCCCAAACAAAGTAAAACAATGAAAACTAAAATCCACCTCCGCGTAAGAGGAATAGTAGTTACGAGGTCTCCAGGTAAAGAGCTAAGATAGAAGTGAGCAGTTATCAAACATATACATTTTAAACTTTTTCCTCTTTAAAGCTGTTACGTAAGAAATTGATATTTATCTTCTGTAACTAAACAACAAATACTTAATACGGTTACACTCAATAAAGTTTGTTAGTTGCGAGCAAAACACGCAAATGATTTTAATTTTGGACTTTTTTGCGTTTCTTTCCCTCCATTTCGGTCATCGAGGATCACGTGGAAAATGTGACTCGAGAGAGGGGGAGGGGACGACGGAGGAAGTGAGTTCCTGCCAGAAGTCTAACCTGGCCTGTCAGACCCGGGGTGCTCTGTATGATAAGTGTATTTTTTGTTTTTGAAATGTGTAGCTTATGAGGCGGAGACTGGAGACCGTCCAGCATTCGCCTGTATGACTGCGCGGGAAACCACAATCAGGACGGGTGGTACGCAGGGTCCTGGGCTCATGCGCGGTCCCGTTCAAGATTCAGTGTGCGGCGCCTCAGCGCACTCAGCCACACTGGGCAGGATTTTGCCGTTTATTAATGTTGCGTCATTGCAAGTGCTCTTAATTTAGAGCGCATAGAATTGTCTTGGAAGGGATAGGTATTCTTACTATCATCTGTTATAACTTTGATTGGAATTTAACTATTTCACTAGCGGTTCGAGCGGCAACACGGAGCAGCATTGGAGGTCAATGGAGTGACGTCTATTGAATAACCTGAAAATATTTCTATCATTGATTTTTGCGCCAATGCTCTGCCGTCCGACTTACCAAATTCATATATATCTTAGTCATTAGAATCCTAATTATGCGAGACTCGACTTACCCGGTTTTTAGTTTCAACTTCTTTTAATCTTTCGCTTGCTCACAACGAAAAATATCGGACTCCTCGCTGACGTAGTGGCTAACGTGCTGGCTTCCCTTTACAAGATCCGTCAGATCTAGTTCGCCTTGGTACAGTGCCGCTCTTACTTAATCTATGAATTAGTACTGGCATGAACGCCCTTCTGAGCAAAATTACACAGACAAATAGAACAAACACAAAACCAGAATCAGATCTGTGGCTTTCTTACTAAATTACATACAGATTTAAAACACTCGAAAACAAGTAGAGAGTGGAGAGCTAGAATTTTAATAGAATGAACGCACCGTTTTCTCAACACTCGTTAAAGTTTTGCATATTTCGGTTGTGGGGATTAAATCTGATTTCCATTACTGCTTGACTATGCGGGTATTCAACTGATTTGTGATTGACCAGTGCCTCGATGATAAAAAAGTTATAAAATTTCCCACTCTGGTTGACAACGGTCGTTCTTGTAGTAAATCAGTTTATTCATGAGATATTTCCAAAATCGATTGGCTCGCCCGTTCTGCAGGTTATAAATGCATGCGGAAAAAATGGAAATTAGGTGAAGAGGCGGAACCATCGACAGAGGCGTGGACAAGGCATAGCTAATGAAGAGGTTAACAAACTAAGCGGTGCTAAACATGGAGTATCGGGCAAGTGTCTCGACAAAAAAGAACGGAGAAATAATTCAAGTATTAACTTATTTTTGTATCACCCCAAATTATTATTAAAAGAACTTTTCTTACTTTATAGGACCAGTCAGCTCAATCGGATATGACATATCTGTTGTAACTGCACTCATTCTGTGTTAAACAGTTAACAGTGCATAATTCGTTATCTGTAGTAGTCTGAATAGGGAGGTTGTTCTGCGTGTGTCGTTCCCGGTGTGTCCTTATTTGCTAAGACTTCTGCCATTAGCTGAGCTGGATAGTAACACTAAAGTTGTCATGATGCTTGCAGTCTGCCTGGTGACGCAGGTGGTCGGTTGCAGACTTCATGATTAAACACTTTTTATACACTTGTTAACCGCCAGTGTGCCTGTGAGCGTTATAACTCCACAACGCTGAGCCGGGGAGGTGTAGGTTCGAGTCCTGTTCCCCGCGTACCGCCCGTTCTCATTACGGTTTTTTAAGAATTTATCCGGCGATTACCTAGACGATTGCCCCAATCTCTCAGCCTCATAGACTTCGCCTTTATCTCGATTGGTTTGACGGTATCCATCCTCTCTTAGTATTTTGGACATACCTCGTCATCTACACTTGGCAATCAGAACAAAAGTAGTCAAATACGTGCTTTCCATGCGCCAGTCTTCGTGTACAGTTCTTCCCTTCTAATGTTTCTCCAAATAAATAAACTTATGCCGCATGTTACAAAATAAATTCTACTAATTTCTCTGCTCTTTCCGTGATATTCTTACAATCTTTTTTCTTCACGTACTTTTCATACACAATGTTTGATAAATATTTTGCTATACAACTAGCTGTTGCAAACACACCAAGGGAAATATGTCATGTTTGGCTGCAAACATAGACCATCAAACAATGACTTCTTCCGGGCGAAACGTGGAATCTAGGCTATCAGCTTTTCTGGCGACGCTATTGGCCTCCAATGATATTTTCAGGGGAACTCTGTTAATTCTACTTTCTGAAGATATCTGTTACGTCATGTCTATTTGATTACTTTGATTTATATAAATAAGGGTAACTGTGTGTGTGTGTGTGTTTTGTTTTATCATCCTGAAGTTTCAGTCATAGATTTCCATCTTTCTTTTACAATTATGGTCGTAATCTTGCACCGTTTACGGATAGTAGCGAATATTATTACATTTTAAAACTATTCAGTCTTTTCTCAGAAAGTAATTTAAAAGTGAAGTATTTACATTTCATTATTATTTTGAAAATTCGTTCATATTTTTAGACTTCCTAGCTTTTCATTATTCTACTGAATTATTCTGAGATTTTCATCGATACCTTATGTTTATCCGTGCAGTATCAAACTGTTTTGAAACTCCAGTCACTGTTTTGTATTACTGTTTTAAAGAGGTTAGGTATTACTGCGCCTTCCTATAATATTTTTTTACGTGTTTGTTTTTAAAAGCCATAATTTAAGACATTTCTATTTTTTTTTAATGAATCACTTTTTATATATTCAAGTTTAATTCCATACTGAGCTTAAAATATCCACATGGATATATGAACACCTAATGCCAATAAATTGAAAAGAGATACTTCTTTAGAATCAGAATGAACTTTTTCACTGTTTCTGATACTCCTGAATTCCGTGCTTTACGTTCCTGAAGCTCTGTTCTCCGTGCATACTCTCTTAGATTTTTTAATCCTATACCGATATTAAGTATTAACATAGCTCTTTTTACATGCGCTAATATGCTGTTCACATTTTCGGTTCGGTCACTGGATTGATGAAACATAACAGAACTCTCTTACGACGTCTAACAAATTCGATCTTGTATTTAAATTTAGTTGAGATTACCTAATATAAAAAGATAAATAAATTTCATGGAATCACAACTAATTGCAATATTAACATCTTCTCAACCAATTATAAAATTTTTCTGTCCAAAAATATAAGGTTTTCGCAATATTATGAAAATTTAGTCATTACTATAACATAGGCCATACAGTCTCACTAAATATATTCCGACATCCATTTGCTACTTCCTCACGTTGATGGCAGTTGTCCAGCTATCAGAGTTTAACCAGAAGAGGCGAGTCTTCAGCGGGTCCTGGGTTGCAGGGGCCTATGTCTGGTGCTGAATTAAACACAAGGCAAGCAGACTGGATGGCGATAGGGCCTTAATGAAAACGGGCCCTTCGGCACAGTGGCGGATCAATTATAGAAGGCGCAACCTGCTTATTGAATTATTACCCAGTTTGCACACTTCCAACAAACTACGTTATGGCTACGGCTGTACTTTCTATGACAGTACAACCAATTGGTTTTGGCGTGACAGCTTTGCGTGCTGAAGATGGATGGTTCGACTCTGACGTACGGAATGGGTAGGTTTAATTATGCACCGTTTTCGTACTGTATTTTTCTGCAAAAACTAACAAAATGTTTAGAATGAATGACACATAGAATCTATACTAATAAAATGCTAATATTGGTCACTGTGTAACCACATCCGTCACCCTGTGAAGTCGTTAAGCACGGCCAGAGGTATTACTACATAGTAGAGATTTTATAAGCTTCATTTAACAACATTTCTATTTAATTACACATCCGCAGAGGAATGAATTGTCAAAATACTGAAAGAATAAGGATGTTTTGCGTTTAAATTAACACATTACTGTATGTAAGTTCGTTTAGGCCAACTAGGAGCCTTTCTTTGGCTTGAATTTTGCTGTGTATGTGTGCACAGCAGTGTTATAACTTAAGTGCTAGCCTTAGAGGGGACCTACAATTTAACGTTGATTCCGAACCACGGAAGCACTATGCCGTACCTCACATTACACAGTAAGTTGTGCCAGAGGTGAATGTCAGATTAAAGGCTTATGAAGATCCCCGCCTAGTCAGGGATTCGCACCACGGACCTTCCGCTCTCCAGTCGACTGAGCCAGCAGGCCACTATTAATATGTTAACATGAGTTGCTTTTTATATTCCTTCGATGTAGATTTTTTCGATAAATTATATAAGGCAAATGTTTTAATTTTCGGGCAACAATGTTAGTGGAAGTTTTCACTAGATTTAAGTTTAGCATGGATCAGAATGGCAACTGGCAGTTGAAATTGCAGCAATAATAATGCAAATTTTTTTCATGAGCTCCGTATTACTTCGTTTGAATGAAAGTAGTTCCACATTGATTGCGAACTGTGCGACCCAGACTACGATTGAAACTAATATCATGTGGTATAACGTATGTTTTTAAGATTTAATTTTATTTCATTTTCTTTCACGTTTCTCAAACGTTGTAGTATGGATCTGAAGTACGGAAAAGAAAGAAGTAAGAACTTGGGTCAAGTTTATATCGCATTGAATGATGTCACTGTACAGTGAATATGTTAATTCTCGTGTGATTGAATCTTTGATTTTCTAACGGCAATATTAGCAGAGGTTGTGGTTACTTTGAAATGAATCCTGAACCATGATCACAACTGAAATATTTGGATACAGCATAAGGCACTAGGAGTAACAGTTAAACTAGAGTTAATATCGGACTAAATGAAGTTACGGTTCTACTGCGCCTAATTTTGGTTTACAGCAAGCTACTGTACCGTAGACACTATGACGCGGATAATAACTGTATCATTAGGGAGCGTCTACAAACCACAAAGCTCCTTTTTGGCCTCCTGTCAAACCCCCCTCTCCCCCACGTAGCCCAACGTAGCTTTCTACCCAACCCCTCCTACCCTAGAGCGATCCACGTAGTTTATGGACCCTTCCTTGTTACGAAGTTTCGTTTTCAACATTTTCCTGTCATATTCCAGTTTGGACAATGAGACATTCATCTGAGATGTTACATTTTAATAGCTTTTAACAATTAGTGAAATAAGTACGCTGAATTTTTTTGTTCACTTGTAGGAGGTGATTACACGATAGTTGACCAGGTTTTCTTAAAAACACTGTTTAACATACTTTGCGCTTTGAAGGATAACCATTTATAACTATCGAATATAATGAGTGTAGATCGTTCAGCAACCACAAGAAACAAAACTTGAAAATGTATAATTGGATGTTTCTTTCGTTTTGTTTGTTTATTAACTTAAAAGTTTCGGCCTAAGGATTAAAAAAACGCAGCATAGTTAGACAAAACGAAAGATTTTGGATTGGACAGGCACAAAATTTATGTTAGTGGCAAGTCATCATAGGGCTTTGAGACCACACAAAATTATTATTATTGTTATTGTAGACCTTGACAATGGCGGCAGAGTTGTGACCGACGAAACGTCGTGTTTTGTCGATAGACTAACTCGGCTAGTTACCCGAGAAGATTTTATTCTATATCATGTTGTTATAAAAGAATAAAGTAGGAGTGTGTAAGTGTCATTTTGAAGACCATTACTTTTGGGGGAATTATAGGAGCTATTGGCAATCGGCGATCATTGCCAATACTGAGCGCGTTCGAGCATTGACCAGCCAGGAATCTGCACGCTTGCAGTCAGCACCTTAGAGTGCAGTTCCCTTCGTAATTGTAGGTCAGCCGAGGCGGCTTGGGAAGTACTAGCTAGCGAGTAGTGTCTTTACTGTCGGGCAGTCGGCGAGAGTAGTCGAGCATACTATAGTCACCTGTTAGGAGCCTGCCACCCTCCCATGCATCTCGCATCCGGGCGACCATCTAACAATTAACTATTACAGTTCGGGGCTTAGATAAGTTGGTGATAGTTGCAATCCACTGTGCTACTCCGTGTCAGAGGCCAATAAACTGGTTCAACTGCAAGTCTTGCATTCTTCGTGTGGTAAGAACTTATATCAATTTCTAACCTACGGTCTGAGGCCGTCAATCCACAGTGGTGTCAATCATTAGCCCAAACAGCCCAACGGTAAGATTCTAGTGGAGTTACCAGAAGAACAGAAGAAGACGCTTCGAGCAGAACTGGAATTCCCTAAGGTTAATTCGTCAGCACACCTATCCACACACACGCCCACTAGCCTTGGCCAATCAGCCCCTGACAAGTGATTCTTAGACTCGACTTCTGTACTACTATGCCGGAGCAATTTTACTCTCGATACCAATTACAAGTCTGATTTAGATTATCATAGGAAGTGTGATCGTCGATACTGTTACGATCTGTTTTTCATTTGCTTTGACATAATATAATGTACACCCCATAACAACACAGCACGATACATGCTGGACAGCTTGTCCGTGACATATTCCTGTGGCCTGACCTTTACAGCAAAGGGCACAGCACTCATATTGAATACACACACCTCGCTTAGCCGAATGAACGGTTGATACTGTTACAGAACTGACGATACTGGAGCTAAAAATCATTATCTGTATCCAAAACAAAATTAATAAATTAGAAAGGACTGTTTATAACAAACGTTTCAGTATATTGTTTTAAAAGAAATATAAATTCTTACAATGCATAGGAGTTTTTTTAATGCAAAAATAATGAAGTTATCCTGGAATTTTCATAACATTATCTCCAGTGGTAATAATATTAGTACAGTGAGATGCAGAAAATAATTCTGAACATTGGCCTCTAATCTATACTATACAATAAAATTGTAGGAAAATTGTTTATGTGCATGAAATTGATTGAAATGTACACTACTGATGAAATACGTAGATGCCAAAACTGTAAAACAACAAATGTTTGTTTCTCTGTCTATACGTACCATACATCCCCTAAAAACGAATTGATGAATTTTAATTAAACATGCTCATAGTAGTAGACTATATCATGGCTCAGAATATAGAATGGATCTCATCCGGATAAATGACAAAGTTCCCGCTTATATAGAGACCAAAACAGTACATTATGAAATCCTTGTCTGCCTCTCCGCGGCTCACGCAAAAACTATTGAACGTATTTCAAGTCGTCATAGCACAAGATGGTGAGGATGCAAATTACATATATAATCAACTGTCAAAAGAGTATAAAAAATTGGGCTTGAAGATTAACTATTAAAAAAAAAACAGAATACCTTACTAATGATCTGGATGAATTGTACATTGATGGAATAAAAAATAAAAAGGTAACTAATTTTTGCTATTTGGGTTCAATTTTAGAAATAGAAGGAAAATCGAATATGGAAATTAATAAAAGAATTACTAATGACCGGAAAGTAATCGCGATGCTCAGTTCACTTCTAAGGAGCAAGAAGGTTATGAATAGAACAAAAAGAATTATATTTTAGTCATTATTGGAAAGTATAGTCTTATATGGATCAGAAACCTGGACAATCAACCAAAAACAACATATTAAGAAGTTGAAATCATTAGAAATGGATTTCTGGAGAAGATCAGCAAGAATATCAAGAAAAGAAAAAGTAAGGAATACCGAAATAATAAGGCTAATGGAAGTGAAAGAAGAAAGTTATGAAGTTATAGAACGAAAAAGACTGGAATGGTATAGCCATGTAAGAAGGATGGAAGACACTAGGATGCCAAAACTAGTACAGGAAAGAGAACTTAAAGGAAGTAGGAAAAGAGGACGGCCCATGTTTACCTGGCTCCAAAGTGTTCAACTAGCAATGAGAAGATTTGGTGCAGAAGAGGAACATATACAAGATCGAAATATCTGGAGAAATATTTTGAAAAAATGAAGTGAAGATCTGTGTTCAGAGTATTTTTTTAATGTGGTGTTGGAGTAAAACCTCTGTAGTGAGCAAAATCTCTTTTAATAATAAATTTCAATGAAACTTGTGATAGCTTGTGTCATCATTTAACATGTACGAAACTTTTTTATCTCGATTAGTACTATATTTTTCCCTGGTACGTAGACCAAAACAGTAAATTTTTGAGTTTTTAAAAGTGTGGACTAATCAAGCAAAAGCAAAACATCTCAACGAAACTGAACTTGTGTAACGTTAGTGATAGCTTACATCGATACGCTCGAAAATAAAAAAAATGGTACTCTGAGTTAATTGTTTCGTAATAGAATCAATCCGATTAATATTTTCTGGTGCAAACCTTCTCACATTCGAAATGTTTAGCATGTTTATCCCTGTATATGTGGTGGGTGTAAGGTACGCGCACACTACGGCGGGTCGCGCCGCGTCGCATCGCATTGAGCGAAAATGCTGCAACGCACATCTGGACACATCGGAACGCAGCGAGCCACATTTCTTTTGTTGTCGCCGCCATCGGTTGTCCACGATTAATTCAGCCGCTCCTGCACTGAAAGTGGACACGTCGGACAAACAGTTCTTTTCTTAATATGTTCATTGAAGAAGGAAAAAACTAAGCGGAAAAGGCAATGGGTTTAATTTAAAATGGAATTTCCCGCATTGCATAGGCACATTGCATGACAAGCATGTTAGAACCGAATTGCAGTTCTCTCTATTGTTAATACAGAAAAATATTTTTTTTTCTTGGTTTTACTAGTTCTTGTAATTGCTGAATACCGTTTTGTTATTTTGGTCGTCGTTAGGAAAAAATTAAGATGACAAAACATTTAGCCACAGTATATTAGGTGAGGCACTAGCTACAAGAAAATTGAATTTGCAAGATGACAACTACATCCAGGGAACTGGGTTAAAATGCAGCATGTAATAATAGGGGATGAAACTTTTCCATTTTCGAGATGAGGCCTATTTTAGGAAATCAGATAAAAGGATATGAGAAGAAACAAACAACCTTTTGTGTTCTAGGTGGAAGGTTTTGATGTTACTAATAAGATAAAGTAATACTAGCTACTGTAATCGTAGGCTTCCGCAGCCAGAGTCAGTTGATTCTTGGCTGTGCGGGTGGCGCCGCGTCGTGTTCATTGTAGCCGACGTTTCGACTCTCATTCTGGGGTTTTCTTCCAGGCAGAACTGCATCAGTGGTAACATGAAGTATTATAAACGGGAAACATGGAAAATAAACAAAAAATATAATACGAAGAATGATATTACATCCGGTTGTTTTTCCTATTTCCTCCCCTATATTTTTTTCTTTTGTTATTATATTGTGCCTCTTATAAATCAAAAAAACTTTGAAAGTCATTACCAAGAGATTTGGTGCCTTTTATCCATTACCTTTGAATCGATTAAGTTAAAACATAAAAGCAAAGAAAAGTGAGTTTGAGCGAGGAATTTTACCATTTTCATCTTTATTAAAGTCCATAAAGTAATTAAATTTTCAGATTGTAATCTATACTATTATAAATCTGTAAGCAAGCTGCGTTTGTAGTGAGGCTTGATCTCTAATAACGCAAAAACTACTGCATCAATTTGCGTGGTGTTTCCAATTTTTTAAAGCTAATGTTGCTGATCAACATCTGCAGAAGTAGCTAACGACTAATATGTACCGTGGGAAGAAGCAAGTCAGTAAAAAACTACAGAAATGTGAAACTGTAGACCACAGATAATTATACACATTCAGACGGTCACTCCTTTCATAAAGAGACCTGACAAAATTTAGGATTTCCCTTTTTTTTTTACTTCTGCGATTCATTTTTCTGGACCGCAGTACTTCAAAATAAAAAGAATACGTGAATCAAGTATAATCAGCATTTACTTGAATCGTAACAGGTCTGTTGAATTACGAAAAAGTTACATTACTAATATTGTAGACATGTATTGTCTCTGGTAGACTGTTATACAGTTTGTCTCTGGAACAAAATTGCTACGTGAACGCTGTACAATACAGCCACAATAAGTCAATACTTAATACGAAATTCAGTTTTTTCTCGAAGAGCGATGTCTGAAAAACAGCTATTATAAATATCAGCAAGTAATAAAACATACTTCTTTCATAATGACTTGTGCGGAATTGCACATATTTGGAAGTACTTTATTCGATTAATATGTCTCGTGGCAATAACGTGCAAATATAACTAGGCATCCGAAAATTCAGGTACATGCGACTCAAATAATTACATAGAAAATACGGATATATTGAAAGAAACTCAAATAAAAAAATTTTCATATCCTAATGCTACACCGCGTAAATTATAAAGCTAAAAGCATCGTCCCTTTGGCCTATAACAAAGCATATCAGCTGTCATCACTGTCCAGGTTGCATTTCAATCGATTTACAACTTGCGATAATTTTGCCACTCAGAAATAATTGCTTGAGTTACATGCACATTAGTACATATACTGTACCGTGATCCATTTTGACATTTTTGAATTAATTATATCTGACTGAAATAATGACAATAATGATACGACGATTTGAAACCAAGATTAACTCCAATTCACGTAAATTTCTATTTTAAAGCAGGAATAATTGATGGTGTATCAACATAAAATAAAAACCAATATCCAAACAGCAAAAAATAAATAAATCAGAAAAAATTGAGATGCTGTGATTATTGGTAACGAATTTTTATTTCAAATATAACTAGGCATCGTAAAATTCTATTCTACACCGCGTAAATTTTAAAACTAAACCCGTTATGCCTGATGCTAAACAAAACGAGTCAATTGTCATCTGGTCCAGGCTGTTGTTTCACCAGGTACTTACATGCGACTGAAATAATTACATAGAAAATACGGCTATATTGAAAGAAACTTAAATTAAAAATGTTTCATATCCTAATGCTACACCGCGTAGATTATAAAGCTGCAGGCATCGTCTCTTAGGCCTATAACAAAGCATCATATCAGCTGTCAGGTTGCATTTCAAGCGATTCACAACTTGCGATAATGTTGCCACTCAGAAATAATTGTTTCAGTTACATGCACGTTACTACATAAACTGTACCATGATCACATCTCGACATTTTTGGATTAATTATATCTGACTGAAATAATGACAGTAATGATACGACGATTTGAAATCAAGAGTAGCTCCAATTCACGTAAATTTCTATTTTAAAGCAGGAATAATTGATGGTGTATCAACATAAAATAAAACCAATATCCAAACAACAAAAAATAAATAAATCAGAAAAATTGAGATACTGTGATTATTCGTAACGAATTTCTATATTTCAGCACACTTCCACGAGGACTAAGTCGTAGATTACTGCTATATTTACATAAATTTATGGCACCGCGGTTATGTTGCAATCCTCGGTATCCACATTTAAAAATAAACTTTTTTTAGTTAAGTATCATGGAAACAATATTTTTCATTATATCCACAGATACATCCTTAACAAAGCTTATACCTAGCTATATAATCCCAGGCAAAGTTTACACATAAAATCGCCAAAAAAATTACACATAATGATTATAATATCAGCCTTCTTAACGTTACAACTGTTATATATCCATTTAAATTTTCGGTACTGCGGTTAACGTGGAATTCTCCATATCAGCATTTAAAAATATTATGTTTTAGCTGAGTTAAATATTGCTTTCAGAAATAATATTATTTATTACTACCACAGATATTCTATATTGTAACCAAGTTTATGCTCATCTATATACTGGCAGCCAAAGTTCACGCATAGTGATAATTGCAGCTGTGAAAACGTTTTAATTGTTAGTGCTGTGAGTTGGGTAAGTATAAAAGTTTATGATATGCCCTTGCGAAAACGATCTAATCTGTCGGGGTCAACTTCTGCAGCTAAAAGATGTCGCCGAAATCGGCTAAATGAGAGTGAAATAGACAGACAACATCGTCTGCAACGTCAAAGAGAACGAGATGAAATAGCTAGAGCAAATGAAAGTAACCTGCACCGAGAAAAGCGATTGACCTATAACCGGGTTCTATACGCTAAATCCATAGCTTCTGAAAGCGCACAGAAGAAAGAATGTCGTTTGAACCGTGAAAGCCTTTCTAAACAATAAATGTTTATACTTCGCACAATAATTACAACCACGAATTACTACTGTTAATTTTTCAGGAACCTTTTCTACTATTGAATCAATTGCATCACGTTAAAATATGAATAAAACAACTCTCTGACATCAGTATGAAAACCGAACCTAACGTATTAACCGAAACAAACGAAACTATTCAGAATACATTAACAGTTCATGCCTTTCCACGTTAATGTCTGATAAGAGAATAAAATCGGTAAATAATTTCTACAGCTGCCAAGGCACGCGCGTGAAGCAGCGGGCAAATGCTAGTTACTTATATTTTTCCAAATAACGGATAGCGTTCTGGCCTCGCATTCGGGAGGACGGCGGTTCGAATCCCCGTCCGGGCATCCAGATTTTGGTTTTCCATGGTTTCCCAAATCACTCCAGGCAAATGCCGGGATGCTTCCTTCAAAAAGGCCATGGCCGAATTCCTTCCGATTCCTTGCCCCCCCGTCCTTTCCCGTTTCTAAAGACCTCGCTGTTAAAGAGACGTTAAGCAGATAATAAATATATATATAAAAAAAGTACATTCGGCGATTATGATCGTCGTCGTTTATGACAGCTTCAAATGTCAGTATAGTTAATACCCTGACATGTTACATTCTGCATATCATGTCGCCACTAAACCACAACTCAGTTTTCTGGAGGTTGTGAGTTGAATTCTCGGTCCGGCATTTTTGATCCGTGTTTTCCATGGTTTCCCAAAATCACTCCAGGAAAAGGCCGATAGTAGCGTCTTTAGGACATGACTAATTTGTTAATAGATCTTTCTCACAATCCGTTTCTGGTTCTAACATCACCTTTCCCTACGACCCTTCAAGCCAGTATACTCAAAGTCTTGCTATATCCAACGTAATTTACGAATGAAAGTTTTTGGAAGAAGCATCATCAATTCTCATAGTGGTCGATTACCATGTCCCAATTTCAGTTCACATTTTGACACCGTTCAATCCACTCTACCGCTTCTGATATTCCATTAGTCGATGATTTGTTTCCTCTGGTGTGTCGCAGCTGAATTTTTTCCTAAGGAGTACGCTTTAACGTCTTTGGCAGCAAGAGATTAAAAATAGTAGGCCTACAGTTCAAAAATTTATTGCACTCTCTGTAACGTAAACAGTTTGCATGTATTGTTGGAAATTGCGAAACGGCTAGTGACTAATTTTCAATTGCTTTAAACCCCTCAAACGAATTTGTGTTTGGTATCTGTAAGACTAGATGTCGGAGCGGATCATGATTCGGTACAAAGCTTCAAAGTGTGGTAACACTCATTACGCGGAGGTTGTGAAGGTGTCTGTTGTATGGGCGCTCTTAATGGCGGCGCCTGCCGCTCTGCCTTTGAAGGTCCGTAATTAAAGGCTAGCGCGGCTGCGCCCAGCCGTCTGCCCGACCGCCTTTTGTGGTCCGACCTCGAGAACCGGCGCTGGACTTCCTGTCGAGGAGGGTGCTTGCCGGTAATTGTGTCGCTCCTATTTCACAGACTCTGTTATCGGTGGCAATTAGTCAACGCTGTGCTTATCTCTAGAGTTCTTTCCTCACTTGAGACACAGCCTCATCTCAACAGCTAAAAGGTTGATTTAAGGATCTTTGCGTTCTCATGAGAGAGTCAAATCTTGACTATTATAAGCTGCTGCGCCAGTCTTTCTCTTTGTCGAGGCGTCACGCAAAAACTACCTAACCGCTCTGGATGCGTTTTTCTCAGTTTGAAAACTTACGGTCGAGCTTAAAATCTGCTATATATCTTATGATTCTTTGTGACCTAGTAACAGAGCAAGAACAGATAAGCGTCATAGACCTTACTTCATCTCAGATGAACACTCTTTTAAGAGATATCCACCAAAGATCATGCTACAGCACAGTTAAACACTCCACCCTTTGGATCCTGTTAATAATGTTTTTTGGCTACCTAACTTTGAATACTTATTTCATCACTTTTATGAAATGTATTACATTAGAAAACATTAAAAACGTTAATCAAAGCACTAGATCCAAAATGAACACTCCAGTAAGCGAAAAGAAGTTATGGAATTTAATTTACGGAAAAGGTTACAGAGATATTAAATGTCTGTGCTTTGTTACTAGAACAAAAACAAGAGGTAAATACACTACTATGCACATCAAGGTTGTGTGGGCGAAACAGCGGGAAAATGCTAGTGTTTGATATGTTTCTACAAATCGATCACGAATCAATTGTTGGCCCATCACTGTATTGGCACAGTTATTCTTCCAAAGCAAAATATTTCTAGTAGCAGGAAACGCAGTACTAATTTCCTGTTTCATTCACACGCTATTGACATCTGTCGTTTTATAGCTGTACGAGATTATACGTCATCTCTTTTTTTAGTCTTCCATTTCCAAATTGGAAACTGAGCCCAATCGCTGTCGCATCTCTATCCTTCCGTTTCTTACAGGTCTCTATCGCGTAAACGAAAAACATTTCAGACATCAACTTTTCACATTGTATGTATTTCGTCGTCCGAAAATAGTATTTAATATTTTGTAAAGCTATAGTCTGGTGGGAGGGGACGCTTATATAGAAGTAAACGGGGTTACATAAATTTCTGTGCTCACGTGGGGGCATCAGTTTAAGAGTTCAAGTAATGGATTAACAAAGTCTTCAATTTTTACATTGTAAGATAAAGACTTGGGTGGCCGTCAAAATAGTCCCGGTAACAAACATGATCAAAAACTGACTATCTCAAAAAAAGCTGCTTCTTGACATATGAATCCAGTATGATCTATATGCTATATTCAAACGACAAATATTGAAAACATTTACATCTTTATGTTTTGTGAGTCATGAGGAAAAGAAACTAATTTTTAAGGTTTGGTGATACTTTGCCATATATTAACATAATTTTATTAAAATGCTCTAAATTCAGAGTATATTGGTTTCTAAACCACCTATAATAAACTTGGTTGTAATTGAATGATAGTATATGCAGCACGTATGGTAGGTAACATTGGGCTGCGTTGAAGACTCATGGAACGGAGTTTGCTAGCAAAGCTGTGACTGCCATCTGGCCTACCACCACATGAGAGATAATAGGTGTTCGGGTCATTAGAGTGCGAAACCCTAAATCCGCAAGACTCTACTCACATTTTCCCGTTTTTTATCTAGCCTTCCGCAGCCAAAATAGTAACAGCGAAAACTTTACAATTTTGTGATGTCTAATTGTCCATTTGTTTTCGGCTAAGTTACGGGTAACAAAACTCTACGTGTGAAGCACAGCACTTTATGGTAGCGAAACATGGACTTTAGGAATACCAGAAAGAAAGAAAATTGATGCATTTGAAATGTGGTGCTACAGAAGAATGCTGAAAATTAAATGGACAGACAAAGTACGAGTAATGGAAATAATGGGTGTAGAAAGAAGTTTGTGGAAGAAGCTCATAGAAAGAAGAGGCAGGTTAGTAGGTCATATTTTGAAACATGCTAGATTGGTTTATTTGCTTGTGGAGGGTACAGTCGAAGGTAAGAACTGTAGAGGAAGGCAGAGATTAGAATATATGAAGCAGATAATTGAGGACGTGGGATGTAGGGGTTAGCACAAGATAGGAAGGGATGGAGGATTGCATCAAACCAGTCGAAAGACTGATAACATCAAGGAAAAAAAACAGGTAACAACGAATCTGAAAGTTTAGCCGCGCACATAAATGCACCGCAATAATGCAGGTACAACGGACCCAATTTGAAAGCTAGGTCATGGCAAACGTGTCACCGTAATTGTGCATTCATCTATGTGAATTCCAAGACGGTACTCAATTTCCTATCAAAAACTACACAGCGCATAAGAAAATTAACACTTAATAAATCCAGATTACACTAACAACATATATGGTGATAACTATCATTTGCCCCCTGCTTCGCACGGACCCTGGTACCGTTTTTTCTAGTACCAAATATTAACGTGAAGAGAGAAAAAATATAACACTTTCCCTTTAATTATTACCTTAAATTCGGTTTTCATTCTGATGTCCTAAAGTTCCGTTTTTTTTCTCTCTTTCTTTCGCTTATGTTTTAACGCAATATATTGTATGGAATTTAAAAACTTAAAACCATGTTAAAAATTATTCAAATTATTGTATATCAGTCCTATCACAAGAAGAAGTATAGAATTATATCACTAAGCATAAACTTTTATTGGGATTTTATCTGTACTCACAACAAAAATATCATTTCCGTAACATTTAATTAGAAATTCACATTTTTTTGTGCTGTTACGGAATAAAACAGCCAAATGCTATCAGGTTTTAGTATCGATGTTAAGCACAAAATTTTTTACAGTAAATCCAAAATCATAATTTCTCTATGCTTATGGAAGTTTTAATGTATGATGTAGTGGTTTGATTAAAGACAACATGCTATCAGTTTTAATATCAACATTAGACTAAAAAATCCACATCTCAAATGCTTCTAACTGTTTTTCATCTTCTCGTCTTAGCGTCTAAGCCTCTTCCCCATAAAGAGCCACACTCCATACAAAACATTGTCCAAAACTTTTCCTGACTTTTGTTTTTACATGTATTCCCTCTCAATGTATTCCCTTCCCGGAGATGTGGATGTGGAGGAAAAGCTGGGTAGATAAAATCAGTAATGATAAAGTGCTGAATAGGGTTAGTGAAGGGAGAAAAATACTCCAAGTCATAAAAGGTAGGAAGAAGAACTGGATGGGACATTTGCTGAAAGGGGAGTGCTTGTTAAAAGACGCGTTGGAAGGTTTAGTTTGTGGGAAGAAAAATAAGAGGAAGAAGAAGGTGCAAAATTACAGACAACATCAAGGAAAATGGCAACTACATGGATCTTAAGAGAAAGGACCTAAAGACAGAAGAGCATGGAGAGCAGCTAAGTGAAAACCTACCCTAGTGCAGAACACTGATGATGATGATGATGAGACTCAAAGATGTCTAGATACCACAATTCCACTACGCTGATTGATGTGGTGATGTATGATGCAGTAGTTTGACTAGCGTATAACGTTTATTTTAATTTACTGCATATCAGAAAACTGAAGAAAGAAGTAACCAAAGTAAAACGTCAATTTAAACGGTATCAAAAGAATAAAAGTGTCATCTTAAGTGACAATCTCTTACAAATCAAAGATAATTACAGTAAATTAAATATTACTTACGCTGATTCAAGTGATTCTGTTTATTTTAATGTTCTGCATTTCTGAAAACGGAAGAAATAAATAACCGAAGTCAAAAAAGAAAACAGAATCTGAAGAATAACAGTATGACCTTTTTTGAGATTCTTGAAATGAGTGCTCATCTGAAATACAGAGAGATCTGTGGCGCATATCTATTCCATTTCGAAATGATTATAATTTCTCCCTACGTTCCTAGGTCACATATAGTCATAAGATATTTTTGCAGATTTCAAGTTTGACCAGCAGCTCTCAAAATTTGAAACATCATCCAAATTGCTGCTGTATTTTTTTTAATGTGATACCAGATTTATAATAGTATGCATAACACTTGCACTAGTTTAGGCGGTGACGATAGATGCATAAAGCCTGGTGATAAAACTCCCATTCGGCTGCAGGACCTTCAGGATTTCCTGGCCGGCAATGCCTCACGACTGAGAAAGTGATGTGTGGGCGGACGCGTTGACTTGATGGAGCGCTGTTGTCTCCAGGCATCCGGCCTTTTTCTCCTTCCCACAGTCACGAAGACGTTTCACCTAATCCAGATAATGTTGCCTATTGGGTAACCTCTACCGTCCCTGGTGGGTAAGTCATATACGCTCGGGCCTAACATTCGGGAAGACGCGGGTTCAAATCACCTTGAGGCACCTTAATTTCGTTATTCTGTAGTTTAAAAAAAAAAAAATCACTCTAGGTGAATACCGGGATGGTTCATTCGAAAGGCCATGGCGGAATTTCTTCTGTTTCCTTGAATCCAGTACACATACGACTCTAATGACCCTGATGTCAACGAGCTATTAAACTCTAAAACCCACCGTAACATTCCACCAAATTTCAGGTGCTTTTCTTATCCGTTTTCACTACGTTTCTGCTGCAGTTGCAGATAAATCGAATAAGTGTTGTCTCGAACATCTCGTTTGTTTTGGCTAAGAACGGTTCCTATTTCCATACATAATTTCTAACGAACCCCTTTCCCAACCGTTTCCGGATCAAACAAAATCGTCAATAAACAGGTGGTTCAGTCAGTATACAACGGAAACACATCGATGAAATAGCTGTCCGGCAAATAGTATAGTAGACTTGCGACCAGAGCTCTTCCCAAGCAGCATTCAGATTGCATCGTTTGTTTAATAACTTAATAGTTTCTCAGAACTCATGAAGCAGTGGATTTTTTTGTTGTTTTAATGTTATAAAGCATTGCAATAGCGTTGAATATATTTGGTTGTCCAAATTTCAAATGCCTAATTAAAATTAAATTTAATTGGAGTGAAGTTAAGAACCTTTTTTTTAATACCATATAATTATGATGATTTAAATCTATCGAGAACAGACCAAATTGAGACGAACTGCTTTAAAAGTCAACTGAACGCCGTTGAACCATTTTTAAGTCAAGAAAACAGAAAAAACTTCATCTCTCCATATTAGAAAGATGCCAAATATCTTATCATAACGTTGGATAATTACGTGAATTGGTGTGGTCTTCTTATTACAGATATAGACAAAGAAAATGGGAAACTTGGTATTACAGTGCTTATTTTAATTAAATGTAGCTAAGTCACGACAGCATACGAACCGATTTTACAATTGTTGTTGTAAAACTTTGAAGGGCTTAATTCATGATACTATACGAATTCATAAATCACTATTTGTGACGTTTTAATCGCTGAATTTAGCAAACTATGACTCCACCTACACACATTGATTGTAATACAAAAGTAAGGGAAACCGTGGGGTAAAGGGAGGCGTATTCTCGCGAGTATTCTTTCTGTCCAATGGCGATAATGCAGCTTGAATGCTGAAGTTTGTACTGTAATCTTAGCAATGTATTCCAGAGAAATGTAACGCTCTTAAAATTTATTTGCATCTTAATGACTTAGAAGGAGGGTATAATATATACAATCTTACATTGCACTTAAATTTGTCACATAATAACTATTGTTTAGATATATATATAAGAAAAAATGTGAATAGAAAAGGGATCAGTAAAATACTTTTTATATTTCTGTGGCCGTATTTATTTTTTGTGTTTTTAAGTATCTAAAATTTGACGGGTAGTATATTTGATACAATTCCTGTCAGATGACTAACCAACCAATGCTGAAAAGCACGATAATGATTAAAGTGTTTAGGTTTGGTGCAATTATTTTTGCTCCTTTGCATCTGTTAATTAGTTGTACTGTAACATCACAGTGAATACGCTATTCAGTCAGGAATAGAACTCCGATTACAATTTGTAATGCTTTAGATTTTGTGCTGTTCCGCAGGGAACTATTTTACACGTCGTAAATACACCAGTGATCTTATTTTATGCTCTGTCTGATATTTTGTCTCTCTGTTTCAGGTAAGTAAACCTTCGAAAGCCACTTCCATGTTCCAGAGTTGTGAGTAACCTCTTCTATTTTTGATTGGTTCAACTGTGATCACAAAAAATTTTGACTGAAACTTTCTTCTCATCTTGGTCGCTTGCAATCGGCATATCATATTTACAGTCCTGCATCTGTTTCTTGTACTTGTAGTGGTGCATGTTTTAAAAGCCAAAACGTTTTCTTTTTTTTTAATTTCACTGCTCTTATGTGTCAAGGGTTATCATGAATTTGATATCTAGTATCAAAAGTATTGTCTCTATATGTTTTGAATCTTATTTTTAAGCATAAGATCTTCGTATAATCTTATATGCTTAGCAGTGGTTGAATATATTTTTTTTTTCTTTTTGCTTATGGCTTTACGCCTCGTAGATCTAATTAGAGGCGGATAATGGGCAGGGAGCAAGGAACGGGTAGGCATTTGGTCTTGGCATTTTGCAGGACAGGGATTCGAACCTCCTTCCTCCCGAACGCCAGCCCAGAATGTCACTGCTCAACCAACGCGCTTGGCCGAAACAAAAAGAAAAGATAATTAACAATGGCTCTCACATTCCAATGGCTCACCGCCATACTGAGTTGTCTGGACCAGTATTCTTAATTTCGGTATGATGTGTTCCTTTCCTTCCCTACATGTGTGATAAAGAGGGGATGGGGTCGAGTGATGAAGAGAGAGAGATAGAGAGAGAATGTGTACGTATTCGATCAGCATAACTCTATTTGTTCTGTTCGTTTTGTTTAAGATTTGCTTCATTAATAACACTGTCTATAAATAATCGGTTTTGATTTATATATTAGATACGCTTATTATGTTAAGCCATGGTGATAGTTGATTCGTTTACATAAAAGACGCTAAAAATCCAGGAGTCTTCGGTTTTAATGTTTATTTTTGCATTTTTGATAATACATCCAGGTCTGTTCATAAAACAGGCATAATATGCTATTAAAATACTTTATGAAGTAAGAAACAATTTACTATGTTGCTAATTTTTTAAAACCTTTTTGAACGTCCAAACTAACCCTAAGAAAGTTCTTTGTTGCAATAAATGTGAAACGAGGGCATGTTAAACGTTCCGTTGATGCAGATTACTGGACAGGTTACGGCTAAAGTAAATTAAGACTCGAGCTTACTACTGACGTGTGGGAGGTTCAACATAAACGCACAATCTTTCGCATGTGTTCGGACTAGTGAAGAATTATTATTCAGGAAGTGTCGATTTATCTATGACTACTGGCTAGCTGGTAGCCAAGAGCGACTTCTGAGGACATTCCCATTTGGAGGGCGACAGGTCTTAAAGCAGTTCACGTTAATGCCAGCCATTAGCATAACCGGCACATCAACCTGTGCCTGCAGATTCTTTCCTCCGCACCCTGTGTTCCAGATGCCTTCATTTGCATCTGAAGTGCTGCTCAAGTTTTGTGATACGAATTACATGCGAACATTTCCTCTGGTTTAGTCTCAAAGTGGAAAGTTGCTGGTTCAAGCACTTTTATTCCTTCTTGACAAGCATCGATTTTAATCCCATTCACACGATGGACACCTTCCACCATAGAGTTGTTTCAGTTGACAGCTCTGAGCGTGGTGGATAAATGGTTGTAGCTCGGGTTTGGCATTCAGGAGGACGCGGATTAGATTCCCTAGCAGACCATTCTGATTTAGATTTTCCGAAGTCACTCAATAAAAATGGCGGAATGATGTCCTCTAAAAGTCGTGGCCGAATTTCTTGACCCCAGTCATCTACCGGTTCTAAGAACCTCCATGTCGAAGTGAGGTATAGCTTCCAAAAAATAAATCACTAACTTTGTGAAGGTTTTAGCGTTGGGCGATCGAGACCCATCGTCCCCTGATCATCGATTATCATTATTAGGATATATTCAGGAAGAATCTGCATGACTTGGCGAAAGTTTCTTCAAGTAAAAAAATATATGTTTCACTAATAATATAAATAGCAGGAAAAAGATTGTCTCGATGATCTTTGAATTTTACAGCTTGTTAACCATCAACATTGTACAATAAAAAGGGGGAGAAAATAATATACAGACTATATAGTGCGAAAATAAGAATGCAAAATTCTTGCAAACAATACTTGTTTACTGTTTCTGTGTTTAGATCTTTTCAGAAGCATGTGTCTTCCCACTGCAACGTCTAAAGAACGTTACAAGATTTTTATCAAAGTGTCACTGAGTGTAATTCTTTTGTGGCATATTGTTAAATGTTCAAGACAAAGCAGCGAAAATTTTTATTGGAATCAATACGACACGACTAACATGCGTGTCAGTGAAATATTTTCCTTTCTTAAGAAAAAAGTTCTCGTCATTTGGGCCATTGACCAATCTCAATATCTTTTTAAACGCCGCGCCGACGAGAGAATCTTATTTCTTTGCTTATGGCTTTATACTTAGTAGACGTAGATGTCTTTAGAGACGGGAAAGGACCAGTCTTTAGAAGGAACCGTCGCTGCATCCGCCTGGAGTGATTTAGGGAAACCTTTCGAAACCGAAATCAGAATGGCCGGACGGGAATTCGAACCGGTGTCCTCCCGAATACGAGGCCAGAGCGTTACGGTTACCCTCGGTCTCATGAGAATGGAGTCTTCCCTACGCCCTAACGAGACATATTATTAACGTGTTGATACGCTCTTCGGTAGTTAACTAATTCGTTCTGTCGTCAATTAATGACGATTCTACATTTTATAGTTCACTGTAGTTGGTCATCAGAGGATTTTTACCTTTTTCCAAAGATGATAATTACTGCTTTTGAATGGATTAAATAGTTTCATGAAATTAAAACACCTACGAATCACTTAATATTTATTTCTCTGTGAGCTCCATTATATATTTATTACACGTGGATAGGGCACAATAGACACGTCCAAAGATACGATTAAACGACTGTAAGACTTCCGGAAACAACTGATTTGCAACTAATTCTGCTCGCCATCTCCTCGCGTTTATTAAATGCTACAGAAACATGGAGAAGGCATGACAGACGTTTCTCAACTCTAATAATACTTTGACAATCAAATTCATACAAAAAAACAAAAAATCAGAACTTCTACAGAATCACTCACAATCATTAGAAAATACTTTAATATGAGAGTTAATACTGTTTACATGCATATAAACACAAAATTATCAACATAAACCAGTCCAAACCGTTGAGAATTGTCCTCTAAACATCGTGGCTCACCTCAACACTTACAATTACAAACTGTTAATTAATGTTTCTTACACAATACTGTCCTTTATCATATTACATACCATTTACACAAGCAATGTTCATTTACATTACGAATATTCATAAAATCACTCCCATCTTACTATACATAATTTTTAAAATAATAGAGCTGGGTCTGAGGGGTGTTACAGTGTGTTCAGCGGGAAAACTTTATCAAAACATGACGTTTCCATAGCTAGCTCCACTGTCTTCATCACGTGAAGCTGTTTTCCTCGAAATGAGTACTGCGGTAGTACTACAAAACTACTGCCGGTAAAGGCCCGTTCACACTAGCGGTCAGCTCAGCTCAGTTCAGCTCGGCTCATGATCCAGGATTTCGCCTGTAGCATTCACATTAGCGGTCAGGTCAGATCAAATCGTAGACGATGCCATTTCATTTCAGCTGCTCATAGCGAACAATGCATTTTTCTACGATAGCGTTAGTTAAAATCGCACTGATTTTGAATAAAGAGGCTAAAAATTAGCTAACGCCTATGACGTGCGAGACGAGTGGTGGGAAATGCTTTTGAGATTTAGTAAACCTAATTCTCCTCCAGGATTAATTGATAACATAGTTTTAGCCACATGTATTTTTGCACAATTATTTACGAAAAGATAAAATTTCATGCTATGCAGATAGTGAATCTCAGGATGAAAGAGACTAACCCCTTTTTTACAAATATTCTTTGTTTGGGTACTAACGCTCGTTAAGAAGCTTTCGATATAAAATGAATTCATTTTAATTCGGAAGCAGGATCTCTACCTTGGCAATAAGAAATAATAATATTTGAATTTTATAAATTTACCAACTTTATAATAATCAGAAATACTGTTAAAACATTTATTTTTTATTCTTTTTTATTGCTTATTTTTAGTCGTTCATCGTCTATGTTCATCTGATCTGACTAGACTGTTGCACGTTCACATTAGCGGTCAACTCAGCTCAGCTCAGGTCTTGACCGTTGTTGATCGGCGGCGGCGCGATCTTCAGTTTGACCTGCCTTGCCCTGACCTGAGCGGACCGCGTAGTGCGAATGCTCCCATTGGATTACCTGTATAGCAATTTTTAACCTGAGCTTAGTGTAGCACCCATTTCGGGACAATTATTTCACCTGATGAAGAAAGCGCACAGAATTATCCTTCTGCACATCCATAAGCATTCTGTCGCATATTTTACAGCATTTTAAAGTGAATATTATAATATTCCTGAACATCAGTCACTGTATGTGATTTACCCCAAAATAAACACTAAACTACGCACTACGCCAGACTAGAACTAGCGATCACTGCGAGGCCTGCACGGTAGCTATTCCACGGTCGGGGCCGACATACAGTTTGACCGTCACGAAATCCCAGTTTGCCAATTTAGCTGTATGTCAATACTATAGACTAGTTTCCACGTTAGTCTCAACTCGATATCAATCATTGCTTAGATATAATTACATGTTATCCCTTACATGTAGCCGGCTAATACGGCCTGACCGGGAGAGTAGCTTCACTTGTTGCTGGCAGTCTGAACACTCCAAATGGAAGCCGTGACAGCTAGCGAGGACATGAAAGCCGGCCGGAGTGCAGTATAATTAAGCTGTCAGCCAGCGATAAGCCTCGCACTGACAAGTTGCGACGGACAACCTAATTCGAGATGAATAAAACACCAGCCGTTCAATCCTGACGATTATATACGGTACAGCAAACACTTTAGTGGCGCTTTCGATCTTCACTATTCTGCGGTCCACTAACCAGGGCAATGAATATCGACATTGCCAAGTTTGTTCTTACGGGAATTTTGTTGTGTAAATTACTACTTTATCTACAGTAATATTATAAATTCGAAAGAAACTATCTTTGTTACTTTTTAACGACTAAACGACTACACGGATCTTGTATCATTAGGAAGAACACAACATAATTTCCCTGGATGGATAACGTATTGTGTTATGAAATTTTGAAAACTAACCGAACGGTGACAGACAGGCGGGTAGCGTGTGTGAGTCTCTGTAATGTTATATCGGTCACTCAGGCTTTGTTTCTCTCACAGTCAGTTTGTGTCTGGTATGTTCATAAATTTAATGTACAGACACAACTTATTATATAGTATAGACGCAGATTTGTGCTGCATACGATGACTGTCAATAAAGCTCAGGGATAGATACTGAAGAAAGTAGCAGGGGTACACTAACGAGGAAAAGACGTGTTTTTCCCATGGACAGCTATATGTTACTAGCTCAACAGATTTCCAACCTCCAAAGTCCAAAGCATATTTATCGTAGCAGAGGGCGGCCAAAAATGTTGTGTGCAGAACGGAATCGACGTAATATGTCCCCAGGAAGTGATATAATTTTATATAACAAACAAAAAAATCTGCAAAAGGAACTGTGGTAGAAACCCCCAATATCTTTGTTTTGGCTATTTTTAAACATGTTATAAATTGGTTGTCTTCATGAGACAGGTTCAGTGGTATGGAGATGAGAATTCCCCGTCATATTATGCCAACTCCGTGCTATTTGGGAAAACTTTTACTTAACTTACAGGCTTTAGCATTAAAATTATAAATCCATGCGTACGAAGTCGCGGATAACAGTTATAAATGCTGGAAATCCAGAAACATTTCACATACAGAGTAGGCGTCTGACTCCACTTTTCACCAATAGAAGATACGGACACAGACCTCTGTTGCCATTTACGTAGTAAGCCAGTCCAGGTTACGAAGGTCCCATTTTATTTCTTATTTGTTTGTTTCCAATACTACATAGTAAAAGGTTACTTTGATCATCATGTTTGTAACGCTGAAGTCACGTCCCCGGCTTCGTTATCAGACTAATTGTGGCCAGAGATATTGCCACAAAATAGAGATTATGAGCGTTATTTAATAACAATTATATTTAGTTAAACAACTGCGAAGAAATTAAACGCAAGAACACTGAAAGAAAAGTATGTGTTTTGTTTAAATTAACATATTAATTATTAGCTTTTTTTGTTTATTTTTACTCGTTCGGTGTTGATGTTTTCTTTATATTCTATGCCCTTGATAGATGTTTAAAATGAAAGTTCTCATTTTCGAGCAGCAATATTAACGGATGTTTCAATCAGATTGAAAATTAGCCGGTCCAGAATGACAATTAGCATTTCTGATTACAGCAGAGAGCGTGAGTAACTGAAGTTTTCTTTAATAGAATTTTTTTTTTTAAAACACAAGCACCATGTTGCTAAAATCATTACTTCATGCGCATGAAATTAGTCCCACTTCTATAGCAATCTATGTGGCCTGGACCAGGATTAAAACTATCATTACATGGCATAAAATAAGTTGTTAAGATTTATTTTTAATTTTCTTTCCTTTCACTGATGCCATATTACTGAGGTCATTGTTACAGGCTCATGTAAGCTGCCGCTATGTAAAGTACAACCAAAATGCGGTAGGTGTAACATTGACCGTTATTTTATAACAATTCTATTTAAATTAGCTACTACGAAGAAACGATTTGCTAGAACACTTCGTTCAACCCATCATTTTTAAAGGACTTTGAAGCTAGTTATCTTGTAAATCGCAGCAGTAACATTACAATCTTTTGTGAGTTTCAAAAGTTCAAAATTACTCGTAAAACGTGGTACCATGTTGCAGAAACATTGCGCTGTGTCACAAGGTTGAATTGTTTCGGTTTTTTTTTACATTATATTTTTATTTTAATAACGAGGCAAATAAGATAGTATGCAGGCGCGGTGATTTAGGGTGCATCGACATCTGGGGATAGTATGTAGTACAATTCGTATACCGTTTTAAGTCACATGCTTATTTAAACTCAGCACTACACTTATCAGTTGTCGTTCTGACCTGACGCTCTGGCTGCACTTACGTGAAGCACGAGTATAAGCAATTTCCATACAAACCATTCAAAGATTGAAAGTCGCTCATATAGATAACTGAATATTTACAACAGTCGAAAACCGATTAAAAAGAAACACATTCTACTTCAGTAAAGAGTATTTCATTGCAGATATTATGGGTAAAAGTATTTATAAAATTCAAACCATAAACCGAAAATTCTGACATTTGTTTTAATGTGATAATTATATAAGGAGGTGCGGCACCTGGGCTGTCTCAGTATCCGACGGTCAGCCGACCTGTGCAGATGTCTCGACACCTGATGAAGACGACGGAGCTAGTCGTCGAAATATCGTGTTTTCAAAACACTATCCGGCGGTACACCCGTGAAGACTTCAATTCAAGCATACGCCGGGAAAGTCTCCATTCTTTCATAAAACTGTGTTTGTCTACAACTCTTTCGCTAGGCTTTCCCAGCCTCTAACGCAATCTGTTACGAAGTACGTCTTGGTCACTACATCTGGTACTGCAACAGAGCAGACGCGTTCTTGGTTCGACGTCAGCGATTCGCATTGCGTGTTGTCTGCAGCGAGGTGCTGTGACCTCTCTTTTGAGGGCATTCTAGTCGCGTCATCTGCTATCAGATTGGTTTCTCATTATCAAGTCGTCTGCCGGCTTTTAAAAATTTACGTGTCAGGACCGAGAAACTCAAAGTATTACCAAATGTCTCTTTTGTATCAACGAAGTAAGTATCAATTCGTTGTTCTTTAATTACATCTACATCTACATATATACTCTGCAATTCACAAAATTGTGGGTGGCAGAGGGTGTTCAGCACCAAAGCTAATCTCTTTGCTGTGCATTCCAATCCCTAATGGTACGAGGGAAAAAAGAATTCATATAAGAATCAGTCCGGCACCTTATTTCTCTAATTTTATCTTTACTGTCCTTCCGACTCAAATAGGTTGGTGGAAGAAGTATTTCACTACACTCAAAAGTAAAAGTGGGAGTACGCATGTTTACCAATAAGTTTAAAGGAAACGTGTGTCGTCTATCTACCAGAGACTCCCAACCTAGTCTACTAATCAGTTCTGTGACGCTTTCATAAGGACTGTAGCAAGCGGTCACGAATCGAGCGCCTCTTCTCTGTACTCAACCCCTTACGAAACGGATCCCAAATGGCACAACAATAGTCCAAATGTGGACGCACAAGAGACTTGTACGCTATCTCCTTTGTTTGTTGATTACAATTTTTCAAGATTCGACCTATGAATGGCAGCCTAGAATTTGCTCTACCTACTAACGAATTAATGTGTAAGTCCCATTTCATGTTCCTTTGTACTGTTACTCCCAAATATTTCATAGAATCGACCATATCAATAACTGTATTGTTTAAATCGTATTTCTGAACAATTGGATTCTTTTTGTTAGTTATGCTCATTGTCTTGCACTTTTTACAATTTAGAGTAAGTTGCCACTCAGCGCACCAAGCCAAAGTAACATCCAGATCGCGCTGAATTTCTAAGCAATCGGCCAAATTCCTTACTTCCCTATAAATGACCCCATCATCAGCAAACAATCCAAAAAGGCTTTTCACTTTGTCTCCGAGATCGTTTATAAAAATTAAGAAAAGAAGTGATCCAATTACACTTCCTTGAGGTACACCCGATGTAACATCTAGATTAGAAGAACTTTCTCCTTCAACGACAACATACTGCGACCGACCAGTTAGAAAATCCTTTATCCATTCACAAAGCTGATCCGATATACCGTACGCTCGAAGCTTCGCTAAAAGGCGGTTGTGTGTCACAGAGTCAAAGGCTTTCTGGAAATCTAGAATAATTGCATCTACTTGTGAACCTGCATCGATAACTTTCATTACGTCGTGTGTAAATAGGGCCAGCTGTGTTTCACATGATCTTTTCTTCCGAAATCCGTGTTGATTTGTTGTAAGCAAATTATTATCATCTAGAAAATTTATAATGTTCGAGCATATAATATGCTCCATAACTCTACTACAAACAGATGTTATAGATATGGGAAGATAGTTCCCAGGATCACTTCGATCACCTTTTTCGAAAATCGGAGTTACTTGCGCGATTTTCCAGTCTGAAGGTACTTTTCGCTCTTCTAATGATTTACTGAATATATCAGACAGAAATGGCCCGATTTCCGCCGCATACTCTGAAAATACTCTTACTGGAATTCCATCCGGGCCCGGTGCTTTTCCCCACTTCAGGAGCTATAATTGCTTAATGATACCTGCAGTATCTATTCGTAATGATTCCATCACCGACTCGCCACGGCGTGGGGAAACGGGAATACTATCCTTATGTTCATTTGTAAATGAATTTTTGAATACAGTATTTAGTACGTTAGCTTTATCGCGGCTTTCATTAACCTCGGAACCTTCACGAATTAGTGCTGGAATATTGCTGTTGGTACAATTAACTTTTCGTACATACGACCAAAATTTCTTTGGGTTTTCTGTGAGACTCTTAGAGAGAGAGTTGGAGTGAAAATCGTTAAAAGGCCTCTCGCATTACATTCTTAATACGTCCTCTTAAATCAGCTAAGGTTTCTAAATCGCTGCGACACCCCTTCCTTCTTGAGCGTGCGTGTATTTTCCTTTGTTTTTCGAGTAATCTTTTGACTTCGCATGTGTACCACGGTGGATCATTCTCCCCCTTTATTGTCCGCTTTGGTATATGTATTTCCATGCCTTAACATGCCTTAACACTGACATTAGCATTGAAGCAAGAATAGTGGTGATTTTTATGTCTTTTTTGCTACCTTCCCGCCCTGCATTCCAGTCATTATTTATTCATTTAGCCTTCTGAAACTTTTAAACACTACAAGTATTACACAAATCAACCGGTTCAGATATAATTCGAAAGGTTTTTTTTTTTCATATTGCTGGTGGATGGGTGTCAAGCTAATGAGTTATTCTTATAAAGTTTACTTTTATTTTACAATTGAAAATTATCAAGAAAATTCAATTTGTAATTGAATTAATCATGGTTAATAGTTTAAAACAGAATAAAATCAAACTTGAGTGTACGAATTCTGTAAGAAAGCTGTTCTCAAAGGGGTGCTTCTAAATAAAAGAATCAATTATAAGATGTTCAAACGTGAGTAGTTTACGACTTATTCCATTGATAAGTGTTTTTGTTTCTCTGTACATGAAGGTTATAGAACTTCATTTCTAAGTACACAACATGAGGACAGCACGGAACAGTAACTCTCTCCGCGGCACGGCAGAGGTTGGAACAGGTTAACCAACGTTGTTAAAGTTATTGCACTCGGTTTTAGATAAATGTCAAATAATACCATGTGACACACGTGTATCACCAGCATACGAATCATCGAGCGGTAATACTATGGCCTCGCATACGGGAGGACGAGGGTTCGAAACTCGTCCTACCATCCATATTTCTGTTGTTTTTTCCCCTTTTCCGAAATCACTTTAGCTGGATGCCGGGATGATTCCTTCAAAATGCAGTGGCCGAATTGCTTCCCGTTCCTAGCCACCATTCTTTTCCCGATCCTAATGATGTCGACGCCATAAGAAAAGAAAATCTACGAATCCCTAAGATTCTATATAACCATTCATAATAACTTTGGTTAGAAATTACTATGAAAATAGAAGGTTGTTTACTCAATGTGTGAAATTGTTGTTAAAAAAAAGCAGCGAACTCATCCTCATGAAACGGATAGCTAGTAGTCTGAATTTTATTGCCAGTTACATGTGTCAATTTTTTTAATCATACATAAAAATTGTATAACTACAAAAACCAAGAACGAACGCTCTCTTGTGGAAAACCCTATTCCTTAAAAACTTCCAGAGAAAAATATGGCCCAAAAATGGAATTCATCCTTATAATTGATAGCCAAGTAACACCATAGCAATTAATAGTTCCTTTTTTCTGTTATGCTCTACGCGTATAATGAATAATTTGATTACAGGAAACCACACACAATAATTATAAGTTTTCCTTCTCTTCAGCTTAGTTGTGCATAAACAAAGGAATGCCATAAACCTAATAAATTACATCAGAGCTTTACTATCGGCGAAGTGAGACTAAACGTAACGCTCATAGACATAGAAGAAGCGTGAAACATAGGTCTGACAGGACTGGATAATGGTACTCGATCATGAAGCTGTCGGAACGGTGGTAATTGTGGTCCGTGAAGGAGGGATTTCATCCAGGCTCAAAGGTCATTGGAAGGTCAGTGGAAACTGTACCACTCCGACCTTTCATTCCATTTTCCCTGGGACTTGAACATTTTC
Organism: Vandiemenella viatica; assembly: GCA_031002005.1. NCBI lineage: Eukaryota > Metazoa > Arthropoda > Insecta > Orthoptera > Morabidae > Vandiemenella > Vandiemenella viatica. Next base: position 226,847,855 of record CM061920.1, on the reverse strand, counting down.
CTGATTTTATCTGTGTTTTATACGTCATGCTGGGAGATACGTTTCTTGATGACATCCGTGGGCCCAAACACGATTTATTTGACCAGAAAAAGTGAGCAGAGATAACTCTTAAGTGCTCAGAGCAAGACAGTGTTAGGAATATATTCAAACGTAGATGGAGAAATGAAAATAGTAGTTCCTGTGGTCTTGACGACAGAGTTATTGCATCAGATCAGCTGAGATGCGGATTTAACTAAAGAAACTGTTTTATGTTTATTAGTTGGTTAAATAATAATATTTAATTAAATTGCGATGGAGCGCATGCTCCGGTGGCAATTTCCCTACACACCCATCTTCTGCCTTTCCTGCACCAACCTACATTTGCCCTCTGCAAATTTTAGCTTTAAATTCTTTCAACGTTTTTGGTAAATTATTTATCATTTCTCTTGGTAACTTATTCCAATCCCTGATAGCCTTAAACAAAAAAGAGAATCTTCCAACACCCTTGTGCCTGAAATCGAGTGCCAGCTTGTGGTCATGGTCATCTTTCTCCTTCCATGCATTACTTTTAATTCTTACACCAATATCTTTCCATGTCTGGCACCAATATACGACTTGTACACTCCCATGACCCTCTTCACCCTCCTCCTGTCTTCCAATGAATCCCATTCTAGCTCTTTAATCATATCTGTTACTGAATGCATTTTACGGTAATTTCCAGAAACTAATCTAGCAGCCCTTCTTTTTAACCTCTCCAACTCCTGTATTTGATACGCAAAATGTGGGTTAATCTATAAAGTCAAGATAAAAGGGATGGTACCCAAATACAGTATACACAGAACAAGAGGCTATAATGCGCCAGTCTTGTAGGATACTAGCCCATGACTTTGTCCACATGAAGTAATTTACTTAGTTTCCATAATGTGCCGTTAAGATTCACTTTTTCGGTTTTTAAGGACTGAGAAACCTAAGTCTTAACGAACACATATATTTTGTAAGGCGACTTCTTTTTAAATGTTTCGACGAAATTTTAATTTTCTGCCCCGTCTCTAGTTAAATTTCGTGATGGTATAAATATCAGATTACATTCCCGATCGTACGGTTTCAAACTCAAATTCGGCAGCCAATCGGAAGTCGACAACGTTCCTGGCTCGTCTTGTTCCGCTATTCAGTCCAGTTCTCGTTGTTTCTTCAGTTACAACAGACCTGATGATGGCGGCGGTGCAAGTCGCCGAAAGCTTGTGGTTAGAAAATGTGATCCGGCGGCAAACCCGCGAAGAGTATGTATCAAATTATGAGTTTCTGAGGTTAATGGTAAATAGGTTTAATGTTTAGAACAAATTTTATTTTTTGCCTTAAGCGTGAAGAGTAGACCTTGGATTTTAGGCTGAAACCAATTTTTTTCCTGACTGAAATGCACGAAATTAAGGTTACCTGCCGCCACTGCACTAGTTCCTACATAGGCCTCACTACACAGCAACTCTGTCAGAATGAATGGCCACAGACAAACAGTCCACACTTGCAGCGTATACCTTACAGTACAAGAACATACCAATAACCACGACTCTTAAAAACCTCAACGACTGCTTTACTGTGAGAACAATCAGAGCTTCTGAGATGGAAACTTGCGTACCAAAATGTCCTGGATACCAGACCGACTGGCCTCAATCACTGATAAAACCCTACCATTTAACCCATCACTCATTTTATTTTACTTTTTTAGTAATAATTTTAACAAAATTCTAGTTATCGTCCGCTTTAATGTAATTTACATTTTCTATATTCATACGTATATACTTGGGAATTTTACCACAACTTACGATATGTCTATGGTATACATAGATATATAAAATTTTAGTCTTTTCCCTGGGGTACATCGATAGTTCATTTCACAGGATTTCACCCCTACCATCTGCTGATCTGCACCATGTTTTCGAATGTATAGCCAGTCATGATGAACACTACGGTGTGTTCATATTTCCCCAACCAAATGGCCCAGTGCCTCCTTTCTGCATGTATAACGTTTTAAACCGAAATATTGTATGTTGGTGTTCGTCTCGTGTGTTATATACTCGTCGCAACCTTCATCTTCAGTGAGTGATGCTTTATTCTACCTATCCTTTGTTATATCTATATAATTTATGGATATTTGTGTTTTTGTAGTGTCTAAAAATGTCTAAATTGTAGTTAGGATCTATTTTTACCTATTTTACTTTCTTTTACAATATTAAAAAAGCGTTGTTAATATTAAGATCTGAGTGAAAACGGGAAGCTTCAAACTGTGAATATCAAATCAAGATCTATTCCAGTGGTCCGCAACCGGTGTGCCGCGACGATTTGAAAGGTGTGCCGCGAAATGTTACCCATTATAAGGAATTAATTGTCAAGATTTTTATCATTTATATTTTAGTTTCATGTGCCGCGAATTGTTACGTATTATCGTATTCTAAGAAATTAAATGTTATTTTTATTTACTCACAGTTGCTGTTTTGTTTATTCATTTTTTAAATATTTTTATTCCTCGCCTCTACTGCTGCGCTTTGAGGTTCTGTTATATTTACCGCATGTTCTGCGTATGCGCTTTTCCCTCAGTCTAAACTGCTGGGATAGCAGAACTTTCCAAGGCTTATATTATTTTATAACGGTGTCGGTGCTTCTTCAACAATACTACTTTGTTGCTGCATCGTTGCACCAACGCATTGTTAGACATCACTGTAAAAACAACGGCACTGTATATGTGAATTCTTTGAAGTGTATAAATCCTGCTTCTTACAATTACTTCAGTTCTATCATAGCTCTGCTCTGAAGTGGTCCGAAAACTGTGTTAGTAGTTAGTCTTGATATTTTCTATTACAATTAGTAGACTATTTTATTCCTTGAATTGAGTGTACCGTCTATGAGTGCAACTGGTGAAAGCGTTGATAGTGATAATTACTTTGGTTTTTTTGTGGTAAAGAAATGTGCCCAATTCCCGAGAGTATCGTTTGTGGTGAAAAACTCGGTAATATTTCCAGTAAATTAAAACAACATTTGTCAACAAAATATTTCTCTCTCAAGAAAAGACGTCATTTATTTTCGTCGGTTTTTAGAAAATAAGAAAAAACAAAGAACGTTCATGACCGTTACAGTATGTATTTCGGAAAAAGTACAGGAAGCTAGTTATTAGGCAGCCGCACTTATCATAAAGGCCAGGAAACCACATACTATTGTATGTGAAACGCTGTTAAAGCCTGTTTGCAAAGAGACAGTGAGAATAATTCTGAGTTTAGAAACTGTTTGTGAAATTTCAAAAATTCTGTGAATTGTGCTTCTCGACGTTCAATGAGATCAAAACATCAAAGAGGGAAAGACTCAAATCCTTCGATAAAGAAATGAGGATTGGATCGTCATGGATCAGCCAAATGTGCGCAGTTAAGCAGGCACAAGTGTCGCATTGAAGGTACGTGTACAATTATTTACTTTAATAGTAATATAAAACTGCATGATTATTAATTTTTTACGTGTTAGGGGGCTGTACACCCCGGGACCGACTGGTAGGTGTGCCGCGAGATTTATGGAAAACCTTATGGTGTGACGAGAGCAGAAAAGGTTGCGGACCACTGATCTAGTCAGTAGTTAAAAAAAAAAAAAAGATTAATTTATGTTTCGTTCCTAATAAAGGAAACGTGGCGATATATTTTGTGCTGGACACCAAGCTTTCAAATTTTGACAACCAGTAGTAAGCTGTTAAACAGTTTTTAAGTTATACAAAATTATATGTAAAATGTTTTGATATTCAAAAGAAATTTTAAATTATAGGTAAAAATATGTTTTCTTCAGAACATTCATGACCGAGAGTGGTAGGTGAACGGTTAACGCTCTGGCCTCGCATTCTGGAGGACGTGGTTTCGAATCCCCATCCGGGCATCCAGATTTGGGTTTTCCATGGTTTCCCCAAAAAATCCAGGCGAATGCCGGGATGCTTCCTTCAAAAAGACCTTGGCTGAATTCCTTCCCGTTCCTTGTCCCCAGTCCCATCCCGCCTCTAATGACCTTAGCCGTCGACGAGGCGTAAAGCAATAAGTAAAAAAAAAAAAAAAAAATTAATTTCATGCGCAGGCGTTATGTAATGTAGCACCTTATTTAAGAACTTCAGTCAATTTTTAAATCTTCAAATTGTGAAAACGCCATCACAATCTGTTCATTTATTTTTCCGTGATGCTGGAGCGAACAGGCACGACCCCGTTACAGAGTAATGTAATACAAATATACAATATTACATGTGAATTGGATCTAAAATCCCTTAGAGAAATAATTGTCAGTGGTCCAAACAGTTTCAAACACCTTAATAGTGTCTTTCGCAGAATTAGTAAGAACAGAAAAAATAAAAAAAGGAAGTACTGAGCGAATTTTCAGGCAACTAGGTGGGTCAAAAAAGAAGCGAAGTTACAGATCCCTGATCTTTTGTTTATTGAGTCGAACCTATTTAAGGTGCACTGTACCTTACCAATGTTCAGTACCGTGCAATCGGGGCCATCATATCCTAGTATGTTTGTAGAAAAATTTGTCTCACACAGGCGTACGGAAACTTAGGCAGATATCGTTTCGAAAACAGTCAATTGTCATTAAAAAATTACTAGCTGATCACTCAAAACCAATAGCTTGAAATTAAAAGATTGACAGGGGACTGCACGACTTTTGGAACCTACCTGAAACTGGAAATAACCTGTTGAAATTTGTATTAACTGCTTCGTTATAATGATCTCTTCAAGTCTGACAAGTGAAATATTGGTCGGAAATTTCTTTCTTAAGAGAGTTCAGTCAAATCGCACAGTAATTGGAAACGAATAACCAACAGAAATGTTAATATACTGTGCTCGGGAAACTAACCGACAGTAAACAGGGCGTTTTTTCACAACATTCCGCGGATCAAATCTCCGTCTCCATGTTCAGATGAAGTACTAACCAGGTTGGAAGATCCGAACCTTAAATTTTCACGAGTACAATATACAGGATTATTCACAAAGTAGCAGCAGATTTTGCATCTTGTCTCTTACAAATTATAAAAACATACAAATATGTACCACACATCACTGTATAGAGCTTAGGTTCCCAAACCTTTTCGGCCTACCGCCCCCATTTCGATCAGAAAATTACTCACCGCGCCTTTTTCAGAAAAAAGGTACCCCTTCTTGTAACAAACAGTGTAACCCATAGTTGTCCAACTTTTTTGGCTCGTATCCCCGTTTTATAACAGTGATTCGATGGCGCACTTCTTAGGTGAAACAAACAACATCGTATATAGAAAAAATCAAGGATATATTTTTAAAATTAGTTTATTAAAAGTTGGAAATAATTTTAGTGTATTGTTCACAGTTTGATTAACAAATGCATATTATGAAAAAATATTAATTGTAGGGCTGAGCTTGGTTGAATGACACTAAGTTTTCGATATTTGGTGCTTTATTTGTCATCAGCAATCTTAAATCGCAGTTCAACTGTTGAAAATCTGTTTCTTTTCTTAACTAGTATTGCTGACTACACTAAATGCTCGTTTGGCTATATATGACCGTGGAAATGCAATTAAAAACTTTCTTATGCAAAAGCCGGATACAATACTGGAAAGTAGGGAGGGGGGGGGGGAATTGGTCCTCAACGCCACCAAAATTTGCCTTGTACCTTAAACTCCCATGTTCTCTTCGACTCCCCCTATGGAAACCAGTGGTATAAAGTTCAAAGATCCTCACCCCCGACTATTACTTCAATTCACTGCCAAAGTCGCTGTTGTCTGTTTACATGGAAATGGCGACGTTACAGGAGAAGTTATGTGTTCTTCCCTTTGTATATGCACCCATCTTCTACGAATTTCTTTTCCCAATCTTTTTATGACGATTAGTCAGCCCTTTATTGAACTTACGACGGAATACACGCTGCACATACACATCAACAGTGGGTTCACTTTTTGCATACTGTAGCACACAAAACTACTTGTCCTGTGGCACCACTGCCGGCAGAGAATGGAACTACTTGGCGAGTGTTACAAACTTTGAAGCTTCCTCTAAGGGAGCGTCCATAAACTACGTGACTCGGTCTAGGGGGAGGGGGAAGTTGGCTGGTAAGCTACGCTGGGTTACGTGGAGGGGGGGGAGTGGGGTTCCGAGATAAGCCACGTACCTTTTCATTTATATTATTTGTCAAGTTAAAATAAGTTAAAGAACACACAACAGTATGTGAATATTTATTTTCGTTATTTAATTATCTCCGTATGGAATTTGCTATAGTCTGACAAGAGAAAACAGTACAAAAAGTCTTCTCGAATCAAAAAGAAAAAAACCTAAGTGTCACGTGGGAGGGAGGGAGGTGGTAGAGGCAAAAGCTATGTCGATCTACTAGGGGGGGGGGGGGGTTCACAGGACGCCAAAATGGAGCTACGCGGTTTATGGACGCTGCCTAACCAGTGGTGTATGTCATGTCACATGTTTCTTATCTCTTATGGTTTGTGAGAAATAAAAGTCCAAATTCTGCGTTTTATTTTTAAATAAAAGTGTATTAGTATACAACGCCGAGAAAGACTACACTGTTGAATAGCAGAATAGTTGTTGAACTGACAGATGTGAGCTGACTGTAGGACCCCCTGTTGCTGGCCCCTTGCCCAGTAGCGACACCTGTTATAAAATTGACACAGCGCCAGCAAGGTGCCAGAGTGTATGGTGGGGCGGGGCAAACGCTAAGTTTCCGACAAGTTAGCTCACGTTACGAGCTAAGGGGCGTTCTCGACAACAGCCGTAAAACAACTTGACCGGCCACTTGGCTAAGGAGTTCCGCCGAACAGCACCTTCCGGTGTAGCTGTCCTTGCAGAACAGCCGTTTAGGTATTGAGACGGAGATTATCCCAACTTAATTTATAGTTGTAAGGGTGTTAGCTTTTCGGATTATAAACAGAATTATAACTTCCCTCACATAATACATCTGAGACTTGCGCAAAATTTTTGTGTTGCAAGTTTCCATGGCTCGAAGTATCCTGAATCTGTTTTACCAATTTGTGGGTGACATTAATACTATTCAAAAACTATAACACGGCTGAGTCTGTAAATTGAAGTTATGTCAAGAAAAATGATCGACTATTTGGAATTCGCTGAGACCTAAATAATTTATTTTGAAGTTTTGTCAGTTTGTTCCTTTATACGTCACGTAAAAGTACTGCAAATGTTTTTTTGTTTTTTTGTTTGTTTTTTTTTTTTGTTTTTTTTGTTTTGTTTGCAGTTTCAACGTTATGATTTGACTTAAAATATGAGACGTCTCATCTGATGGTGGAACATAAAATTAAAAACTACCAACTGGATTTAAAAACTATGAGGGTTGTAAAGTATATATTTAAATAAACTTTAAATATATTTACTGAATGGCATGAACAAAATACTGAAGGAGGATTTTGGTCTGAATATAAATCAAAGCACGACTAAAGTTATGAAATGTAGCAGAAATGATACAAATACTAACAGATTAAATATAAAAATAGGATCGAATACAATTGAACAAGTAAGTGAATTCTGTTATTTGGGTAGCAAAATTACAACCGATGGCCGAAGCAGGAATGATGTTAAAAGCAGAATAGCTCTAGCAAAAAGAGACTTCATGAAAAAGATAAATCTTTTAGTTTCAAACGGTGATCTAGGAATTAGAAAGAACTTTTTAAAACTCTGTGTGTGGAGCACAACACTTTATGGTAGCGAAACATGGACTTTAGGAATACCAGAAAGAAAAAAAATTGAAGCATTTGAAATGTGGTGCTACTAAAGAATGCTTAAAATTAAATGGACAGACAGAGTACGAAATGAACGAGTTTTGGAAATGATGGGTGAGGAAAGAAGTTTGTGGAAGAAACTTACAGAAAGAAGAGACAGGCTGGTAGGTCATATTTTGAGACATGCTGGATTGGTTAATTTGCTGGTGGAGGGAACGGTCTAAGGTAAGAACTGTAGAGGAAGACAGAGATTAGAACATATGAAGCAGATAATTGAGGACGTGGGTTGTAAGGGATATGTAGAGATGAAGGGGTTAGCACAAGTTAGGAAAGGATGGAGGACTGCATCAAACCAGTCGAAAGACTGATGACAGCAAATATATATATATATATTTAAGTTTTCACAAAAGCGTAAAGATTAAGATTATTTTTTTCGATTCTCGCCACCATAGATCACGTGAACACTGGTCTCCACAGGCGTACAGTGTGAGTCATGAGAGAGAGAGGGGAGGAACAGAGTTCCTGCCGTAGTCTAACCGGCCAGTCTGTTGAAAGAAAGTGTTGTATTGGCAGCTGTGTGCGAAACGTGTAACTTTGTCTTTTCTGTATGATAAGAGTATTTTTTGTTTGTGAAATATGTGCTTTTCGAGGCGGAGCATTTCCCTAGAGCAGGGGTCTCCAAACTACGGCCCGCGGGCCACATCCGGCCCGCGGACAGATTTTGTCCGGCCCGCGGAGAGCTAGGCGAATTGTAGACCTTTTTTTTTTTTTTTTTTTTTTTTTTTTAGCTCTACTGTAATTTACGGACGCCCCCTAGCAAATTAAGTTTAGTGGACTGTCGGACCCAGAGCCGGATTAGACAGAGAGAGGCCTGTAGCAAATGCGAACAAGAGGCTCTTGGTTTGCTTTAGGCATTAAAATGAAACAGCACATTTACAAAACTACGTTTCGTGAATGTGGGCAAATTTAGAGATAACAGTAGCCAAATCGAAATATCTAAGTAAATCGTTTTCTGTATTCATTGAAGCCAGAACAATAAGAAGCATAGGCGCGAGGCCTCCAAACAGCGCGGGGCCCGTAGATTTTGCTAACTTTTGCTACGTGGCGTATCCGGTACTGGTCGGACCAGTAGCAGCGTTTCAGTGCACTGAGGTGGTAGAGCGTCTGACAATGGCCTATATGACCAAGATTAAACGCTCTATAGTCTGGCACGGTCTCCCAGGTCTCCTCAATCTGCCATCCAATTGTGAACGAGGAGAAAAGTGGATAGGGCGGGATGAGCGGGAAAAAAAAATCTCCTCCATTAGGTTGTAAGTAGGTTTAATCCTCTATCATGTTATGTGAAGGTATATGATCATTATCCCAGAATAAAACAATATTAACTTAGGACAGTTGCATTTAGTTCAGTTTCTCATTATAAATTTAGATATTAGCTGTAAGATACCTTGGTGCTAAGGACGACATGCAGCTTATGTCTGTGACAAATCAAGCTCGCTCGTTTGCTGATCACGTGACCTCTATTCTAGTGCCCTGCGGTTATAAACTCAATAAAGAGATTTGCCGTCACGAATTGGACTAAGGGCCCTTATCGGAGTGAGAAGAAGGTTTTCTTCTTCTTCTCTTTTTTTTTACTGGTTTACGTCTCTTAACAGCGAGGTCTTTAGAGACGGGAAAGGATGGGGGACAAGGAATGGTTTTCTTCTTCACTGACCCACTAAAAGACTTGATTCTATGTGACGAAGTCCCGGTCAATAAATAGTTATAAAGTGTAAGATATGTCCCGGATAGTAGGTTGAAAGATTGGAATAGTATCAGCCGCACATTACGTACACAAAGTTACCTCATTCCACTCATGACGATGATCTGATATCTGTCTGTTTAAAGATATGAAAAACTTTCCAACCAATTCTGATCTTCATTTTTATAATATACCTACCATATGGTTTCGAAATGAGGGCTCCTATGGCACCCTGGATGAGGAGTGAAGTCGCTACGTCACACGGTTGTGTTCAAGATGGTGTTCTCATGCTGTTGTGACATGAAATAGGGTACTTGACTAATTTTGGGAAAGTAGCGAGTGCTACTATTACTTTAGGAAAAAACAAACTTTAAAAATGTAAATAGTAAGCGGTGCTGTAAACAAAGCAGCAGTTTGCTTAGTTTGTTGATAAAATGTGTTCTGTCATGTGCAAGTGGTTTGAAGTGCCTTAATGTGTAAACATATCAATTAATACTACAAACAAATTGTTTATTTACGTTCCAAACCAAGAAATCTGTGTAGAAAGAAACCAAAACTTACATGACAGAACCAAGCAAATATACTCGTATTTACAAAATCTTAAATGTATTTTTGTGAATACAGCCCGCTTTGATGAAAGTTTTTATTTAATATTTTATCATGTTCAATAAGCTACGTGGCTTAGTGTTTTTTCTCTGATTATCTTAAGCGTCTATCAATAAATAAATTATAACTTTGAGATTACATATCTTGAACTCTACATAATAGAACATTTTTATAACCTGTACGATCTGGTCCATGATTTAAATGTACAGAAGTAAATAACTCACTCAGCAAATTAGTAAATCTTTTCAAGCTATATCAATAATTTTCGGAACTTCGCTACTAGTCATTCAGATGCAAAGCCGGGAAAGACGTCAGTCATAACGTTTCTTAATTATATGAAAATAAATACACTTTTGGGTACAAAATTTCACTTTCAATTTTTGTGTAGGTTTACTTTGTGGGAAGTGTAGACGTTCCAGAACTCTGCTGAGCACAAATCTTTGTATGATTCGGAAAACTTTCTCAGCATCGTCACATCAATTTTTAACAAATTAGAACTGAATGCTTTTGTAAATCCAGCTTCATTTGCAAATATTATTTATTTTATGGGCTACTAAGCAGAAATTAAATTATAGATTGACTTTAACTCTCAAATAAACGACGCATAGCCTGTCGACAGACAAAAAATACACGGGACCAAAACTGGCGTTTACTAAGACGTGACGTAACGCGGTCCGATTGGTGTTTCGCATCACATTATTAACTGCTGGGGCAAGGGGTCGCAGAGATCTTGGAGAAGACAGGTTCCTTGAAGTGGCAGTAGGCCAACAGTCTCTGGTGGGTCTACCATATTGCTCGGAGGAAAGACGAAAAAGTATTAAAGAGGAGCCTAAGAGATCATCAGAGACCAGTAGGACAAGGACATACGCAGGGTTGTTGGTTTTAACTGGTAGAGGATCGCCCAAGATCATTCAACCTGGTGAAGACTGCTCAAGCATGACTCTAAGAGGCCACATCATTTATTGATGAACTGAATGATGATGATGACTAACTGCTGTATTTTTTAATTTTTATTTTATAAAAAATAATATGTTTCCATTTGTTATACAACAAATGAAGTTGGTTTTCGGTACTCCCTTAAAACTTACTCCAGCATTACCGATTAAAGTTTCAGAGTTTTCTTTTTAGTGTCAAGTGCCCCACTGCGCATGCGCCGACAAGCAGTTGTCCATTGAGGAAGCGCCATGTGTCAGCTGGTGTTCTAAGAACATTTGTCGTTTTTTTTTAAGACAATATACCGTATAATTATACACAAGAACCAGTAAACGTCGTTACGATCGCTTCAGAAGCTGCTGAAGCGCAGTGAAATTAATATTCAGAGTATAACCAAACAAAACAAAACAAAAGGAGTTTCACAAATGCCATAATTGTGTGTAGTTGTCTGTTGTTTGTATGGTGACCGCTAAGCGTTATCACCAGAGACGGCATCACACGAATTGACTAACGAGAGCTTGCTTGTGTCTGACGAAACTTATAAATAAAGTTAATTACAAAAACAAACGGATCCCCTTTATGAAAAAAAAGACATGTTGTTGTTACTTCTCTAGTACGTCCAGTAGCCCACGTACGATTTTCCGGGCTGGTGCAAAAACTTGTGATTGCCGCTCCTTCAAACATGATTTTTCCGCCCCCCTTAAGTTGCTGCCCAGGGTTGGTGCCCCCGCTTACCCCCCCCCCTTTTCTGATCCGTCACTGTTTACGTCCAGCGACATGGTTTTATTTAACTGTATCTCGAGGACCAATAAAAGAAATTTAATGTAGCTTTCAGTGTTATGTGGTGCTCTTTTTCTTGGAAGTTTTGAGTGTATTGAACAGTGACCTATTATATATGCCTTAGTTTTGTTCGTTCAGCTTCGAAGATATGCCCTCGGTGACTTGGTTTGGGATCCAGCCCCGCCGTCGATTCTGAAAACTGTATCTCTACCGATTGAAGTATCTTTTGCCGATAATTTCTGTACGATGGAAACCCCATAAGTCCTCATTATTTTCTCACGTGAAGTTCAGCAAAGCAAATGAGCAAGAATCTCATGCACTCTTGATTGAAATCGTCAGATTATATTTCGCGCTTCGAATACGAAGATCTAATCAGAGACATGTTACCAAAAACCACAAGACCGTCAACGTCCGGAAGCTTCAAGGTGGTGGTTGACAAGTGTTTGTTGATGTGTTCGCCATGAATACTTGATGCGCTGTTAACGGACTTTGGTGGGCCGTGGTGCCCTCGTCATTCGCTGTGCGTTAGTGGAACCGCCTCGGGGACCACTTTGTATGTAAATAGACTCGTGACAGACCTGGCGCGTGGGTGTACGGAGCAAACTACATCGCCTTATGCGTGAGCGGAATCTTACCTTAAGACAATCCCTGCGACTCATTCAACAGTTTTCAAATCGTTAACCTCTTGAACGTTGCCCCAGCACTTGTGATACGACAAAAACTTATTCAGGTCAGCATGGCACTTCTGTATTACGACGCCTATTGTGCAAGACAATTTCTTGATCTTGCTCGATTTGTAAAACACGATTTTGAAATTTATCAGCTAATTTGATGTAGCCTTCATTCCTTTGTCGGTAGCCTATGACACTTTCAGTCATCAGTTATTACTAAGATCTGTAATATAACCAAAGACTTCGATATTACTAGACTCACTGTTACCCTTTTACCAGAGCCCTATGGTCCTTTTAGGATTTCTCTGTGACATTTCTTTGTTTGCCCTTTAACCACATGGCCTCAACTCGTAAGAGGGAGACTTCAAATTGGGGAGCGTTGTGTGTTTGGATGCTCCAAAATCGGTTACTATATTTTTTTTAAATGTAAAATTATGTTCTAGATGATCCATAGCAATTAAAAAAATTATATCCCAGCGTGCGAAGTAGCGTTGTTTAGATCTCGTCATGTAGAGAACTTAGAAGTATTTTTATTATTATTATTCAATAGAAAACGCAGATGAAAGCGGTCGCCAGGTTGGTTTTAGGCCATTTTTGTTACTAGGTATATCTCAAAAACGCTGTTACCTGGCCACATTAATTTGTCTAGAATATCGGCCATATTCTATACATAAAAAATACTAAAAAATAGTTACATCTCTTAGAAATGAAGAGAAAAAAAAATAGCTGGCGTGGCTAGCACTAGTAAAGTCATCAGAGAGGGTCGTATCATGAGAAGAGGTGAAGAAGAACCAGTCAAGAAAGCGTGGGGGATAGCTGTGGGATGAAAGAGATCCAGAGGGAGGAAAAGGATAAGGCGTAAGGACCTAGTTCAGAGCTCGTGAACTTAGGACTGAGAGAAGAGGACGCTGTAAACCGGGAAAGGTGGCGGAAAGTCATCAAGGCAGCCGACCTGTTTGTTGGGAAAAGGTGGTGGAGAAAAACAATAATAAGTTACATCACACTGATTGAACTTTCAAGGAGGTATTTGGTTAGTAAGAGGAATGCCTTTCTGTCTGGATTATTGGTGGCGATACTATGAACGCTTGTGTCCGAACACAATCGCTTGCCTAGATACTAGCAAGTTGACCCCATAGTGTCAAGCTTCACAGTACGAGCGTGATTTCCGGGCAGAGAATGGAATTTCACTCTTTCACCGGGACATCATCCTCTGGGTATGATTTCTTCCTACTGGTGACGGTTTTATAAAGCTAAAACGGCAAAGGTTCCGTGGAGGATTTCATTCTCCAAACGTGGTGGGTGCGCGATAACGATCTGGCTTCGCATTCGTGAGGACGCGGATTCTAATCCCTGCCCGCCCATAGATATGTTAGGTAACTGTAAATAGCTCTTATGTTGTAGAGATGTTGATTGTACCGCATTTTGACCAAATGTAAAATATCTCAAAAATATTACATTATGTGTAGCTTTGTCCACGCCTATTGGTCGTAAATCTTTTCAATAGCTCGACTGTAGCTGCCTGCATTTGAAGTTACATTCACTTATTTTAGTTAGTTACAATAGTAGCGGCATTGCGAAAAGAAGGACGCTTGAATAAAATTCGTAAAGCTTTGGAAGAGATAACGATGCTAATTGGAAATGGAAATCCATCTATAGCTCTTTCACGTAAATGGTCTTTGGACAACATTTGGTATTCACTGACTGGCAAGGTTTGGAGGTATTTTCGTTGGCTGGAAATCTGCTGTTAAGCTGCACCTTTCTCTCTCTACTTACCTCAGCTCAAAATTTTCGTTGAATGTTAAATTGGTGATAGAAGAGGGTAGACATGTGTTGTGACGTTTTCAGGTAACGTGGTAAATTTATACAAACTATTATTTATAGTGTTAATTATTTTGAAATTTGATTTTATAACTATGAAATGGGGATTTTTGGATCATATTACTACAAAATGAAGAGTCTCAAAAAAAATGTAATTAATCTCAGGGCTAGTTATTAACAATGTTATGCAAGCTAAAATTTCCTCGTTTTTTTAAAACAATCAAATCTTGGCAAAACACAAACTAAACGCAAATAATACACAGATTAGAGCGTGAGGCAATCTAATTGGTTGGGAAATTAGCTCTACAATGGCAAGAGTTCGTGGAACGAGTCCCTAGATGTGCTGGCTGGAACGGGTGAAATGGGCCCTCATCATAAGCGTCGAATGGGACCACTTGTACTTACAGCTACCATTAGATCAATCACCTCGATGAAAAGTACTATCGTGTTCATATCAGCAAACATTGGCTCAGAACTTCCATCAAACGTGGCAGAAATTTCAGATAGTGACTGCAATTTGGACTTCAGTCCAAGTCGAAGGTCTTAGCACACATCAAAAAATGATATATCTTCCCCGAAGTAATTTACATTACGTTATGTTAATAGGAAATCAGACGACGAAGGCATATTAAAAACAATTCTCACTATAGTAAATCGTAGATTCAGCACAGACAGGTTTATATATTTTACTCGTGTATTTTAATTTCCTATTAAAAACTTTGGTGCGTCCTGTTCGTAGGATTACCCATGGTACGCCAGATTCCTTATCTTGTTTAGATTTCAATCTTCTTGGAGGCTCCTTCTGTATACTCCAATTATCAGAAGAAAAGAGAGAAAGGCGCAATTAGGAGATCCTCGCCATCCACTTCATGATCACGCCACTGTCCCACAACGACTGAGGACCAGAAAGAGTTTCCTCGAGAGAGCAATTCCTCTATCAACCACACCAGAGACTAGACGAATAAAACTCTGACAGGAAAATTACAGCGATCATAATCACGAGCTTAAAGAGGGGACATAATTTAAGGTATACCACATGGAGGGCACTTAATCGCCCTCTGTCACGAAGATTCCCGATCCTCGAGGCAGGGATGGAGAAGACAGAACCAGAGACCGGGCCAGCCGTCAAGGTACTGTCCACGGTCATTCCGACCGCTGGGTCCCCGTGCTCGTCGTCTGACCCTATCATTGGTTCTGCCACCCCTACCGTACTTCAACACATCGAGAACCTCGTGGATAATGAAGAAGAACAACACGTCAGATGATACTTACCTCATACTGTAGGGCTACTCTCACCGCCTGCTCGTTGCTCTGTTCCAGAGTCGACTGTTTTTTCGATCCGTCGCGGGCCTCCTTTTATACCCTACCAACAATGGGACGGACTATTTCCTAGGTAACGCGCCACCACTTCACGGACATTCAATAGTTTCGTTGGAAATGACGCCACAGGTCGCTTTAAATCTGCTAACTTTTTTTCATTACTAAGAATTTACGGTGACATAAAATGAGCTACATGGAAGATAATTCTGAAGACTTCGAAGCATGCTCAGTTTTCTTTTCAGATAGTTGAACAAGCCGCATGGCACCAGCAGTCGTTAGCAATGTGGCCGCATTTGTGTTAGAGCTAGCCGTAGGTCTCCTGATAAGACGCACGATTTATGGGAACGATCTGATGAGTGACGCAGCAAGCTGACGTGCTGATGGAGAGCGTCAGGAACAGCGCATGGATTCAGGCAGCCACAGCAGCGATCTGCCAAGAAGTTAAATACTGAAATCACCGAAACCACGTTGTGCAGCGGAATGTCAACTAGCATTCTGTCCCGGTATGAGTAGATCGTGAATCGTGTTAAAATGTATTCGTCCGCATTACGTCAGCAGCAACGTAATTTAAAATACTGCATTCCCCGTGTTCTTCATTACGGAATGTCAGCTGCAATTCTGGTTCAGTCTGCATGAAAAGTAAAATATTGCGATCTGTATTCATCCGCATTTTGTCAGTAATGACGTTGTCAGCAATGTGGTGTTGATGAAAGAAACTCAATTCAAAAGTAAATACCAAAATTGCCCCCTCTTGCACTGTACGGAACGTCAGCTCTCATTCAACTAACAAATGTATAATAATTCATCAAAAAAGTGCCTAAATGTAGCCACAAAAAGAATACCAATTTTAACAATTCAAGATGCCCCAGTCGTTGGTAAGTTTTTACGCGTTTTGAGATTGACGGCTGGAACGTAGTGGAATCGATATACGTTAAACCGCGCTATTGACTAGTCGATTATTTCGTTCGTTCGATGAGGTCCTAAGATGGACACTACAACAGAGGTTGTGTATAGTAAGACTGCGTGTGTAAGACCGAAGGCTTTCCCGGCGTATGACTGCAATGTAGTCTTCACGGGTGTACCGCCGGATAGTGTTGTGGAAACACAATATTTCGACGGCTAGATCCGCCGTCTTCTTCAGGTGTAGAGACATCTGCACTGGTCGGCTGATCCACAGATACCCACAGTAAATATTGTGTTTCCACAACACTATCCGGCGGTACACCCGTGAAGACTACATTGCAAATTGCGTGTAATTAATTTGTTAGTGGCGTTAACAGTTGAAGGAAAAAACTATAGAGGAAAACCAAGATTGGAATATACGATGCAGATAATTGAAGACGTTGGTTATAAGTGGTTTGTTGCGATGAACGGGTTAGATCACGGTAGGAAAAATTCTAGGAATGAATCAACTGTTAATGAGCGGACAGTATTCTTTTGCAAATAGTTTGCATTGATTTGTTCAGTGGACCAGAGAGTTTAGTTTTGAAATTACACAAATTTAGATATAACCACGTCTACTTTCAGATAGTTGTAAAATGTTTTTGTAGTCACTTTTTAGCACTTTTGGAACATATTCTGACGACAACATAAACAGCTAGTAACATCCAAGCATTTTTACCAATATCTGCAAAGCTTAGTACTTTGTTTTATCGTTACAGCTTTCCATACAACGTCCCTTTGAAACCTACTTTTTTTAAAAAAGTAAGTGTACGTTTTTTTTTCTTATCTTGTTAAAACAGTTATAAGGGACTCCACGACTTTCTCCTCCTGTCAATAATATTTTTGATAGGTGGATAAAGCATTGCAACCACCCGGTTTTATGTTTTGTTCAGGTATATTGAAGAAAATATCTGAAATAACATAAAAACAATCGGAGGACTTTATGTCGACGTAAAACAAACTTTTCTCAAGCTACTTCATAGTACAGTTCCCTTTACGAAAATAGTACTGTTAAGTTGCAAATAATTCAGTTATAAGTACAAAAATTCTAGAAATTAATAATTTAGAGATTGGCGTTTTAATTTGAAACATTTACGCGACTATTAAAAAATTTATTTTCATGAAACGTAGGAATTCAATTACTTTTTTTCACTTCATCCAATAGGAAAACCTAAACAAATATATTTAAAAAGAGCTGAAAATAATTAATCAGCTTCCTGAAAGTTAATAGATTGCTACCGAATATATCCTATCCATAAAATAGAAAACCATATTAGTAGAAAATAAGTAACGGATTACTGGATTGTTACAATCATGTAATGTGAAAAGATTCTAGCTGAGTAACTAGTGCCCTGTTTGTTGATGTAATAACTTGCCATGAGAAAGTTTATGAAAAAATGTTGAAGTTAATTTGATAACTCAATATTTTCTATTTTGCTTTTGCCTTTACGCCTCGTTGAAGTCGAGTTTATTAGATGCGGGAAAGACTGAGGGCATGGAACGGATTAGAATTCGATCACGGACTTTTGAAGGGAACCTACTTGCGGGAACTCAACAGTATTTCAAATGAACATCTGTGATTTGCTTCATAATTTATTTTTATGAATGAAGGCGCAATGAGGTCGTGCTCAGCTATATCTCACAACTTCATTCACTTAAAGACTGAGCAAAATGTTTCCTGCGTATCTAAATTGCTGTTACAACAGTAAACATAAAAAACTGCGGGAAACCTTAAGAAGCGGAAATAAGAATACACGAAACTATATAAACTAGCCTGAAAATATGAGGCATTTCACGGCCAGACAAGGTGTCAGAGAAAGCGTTTTACGTCATTTTATTCCACTAAAAACATTTTATGAACGTAATAATATAGTATGTTTAAAACTGGGCATAAAATTGTTCATCCTTAACTTTTATTTTGTGCCAAATATAAAGTATCAGTGGTAAGTACATTGTACCGACTGAGGGTGTTTCAGGCGCGAAGGCACAAGGCTGTAGAAAGGTTCTCTTCTTTAGGTAAGGGGGTCGGGGATTGGAATAAGTTATCGAGAGACTTGTTGTACAATTTATTGCAAGAAGTGAAAATTCGCATAATGCAGAAGCAGGATTATATGGTTATCACCACCAGAGTATACGGCCCAACGTAATTAATAATGTTAATTATTACTGCCCAGTACTTAACTATCACATTTGTAATGATACTTCGGACTTCATTTAAGGCAGGTGACTCTTCAACACAGTGTTATATTTGTTAATTACTAAGTGCAAATAGAAATTAATCGCTGTGAAGTCTAGCGTTATTGGCCTGGAGATCCTGAAATACAATTTGTCCCAAACTTCACAATGTTTCGGTTTGCAGCAGTTTCTGCCGCTATTTTGATATAGGCTAATCTAGATGGGGCCTTCGGTTTTTCGGCAAGCTGACGCATGGAACGTTCTAGTGTACTTCACGTGAACAAAACAAAGCTTTGTCAGAGATGAAAGTGAGCTTAAGGAACAATGGGCGTATCCAGCGAGGGGCAGGGGGGCTGCTGCCCCCTCTCCCCCTGGAAGAAAAATCAAGTTGTCTTCAGTACGCTTCGGCGAGAGAAGAACTGACTCAGGAGCACTATGGGAAAGATTGACTGGATTATGCCTAATGAGTGTACATCGAAATTTCGTGAAAGAACACTGCGAGGTATTGACAGACAAAGTTATTGAAAAATTTTCTGAGAATCCGAGACGATTAATGTTTAGATAAAAAACTGTAACTGAGTTACGATCTTAACTAACTACATAGCAGTTCCTTAGATTAAATGGTTGAATTTCTATGTTAATCAATAATGAAAATAGTTTGCTAATACGTTTGATTTTGATTTTGTAAGAAATCGTCATATTTCAGTCCCCCACCCCACTTCCTCGAAACCAATATGAGTTGCCTCCGCAGTTGAAATCTCTCCCTCCCCCCCCCCCCCCTATTTCTGATCCTGGATACGCCCTTGTAAAGGAACCGTAAAAATTTGACCGAACCCGTAATTCGAGTCGAGGATTCAGATCTCCACTCAATCATCGTAATAACTAAACCCTGAGACATCCCACAGTCAAAATGTGGATAAACTGATAGATACGGATAGAAAAACGACGTATTGCGATTTTACACTTGAAGGATGCTTCGGATCATAATGAAAGAGAATGTTTAGAGCTCGTAATATTAAAAAAACACAGGTTAAGTTCTAGTATTTTCAATAAAGCTGTTCTTCATACATAATTATGGGTCTGTAGGATTTCTGCTTACATTTTTATTATATAATCTACTGACATTACTCATAATTATTCGTAGAATTTCTTACGACGTAAAGGAAATGAATTCGAAATAAGCTGATAATGTTTATATTATATCCTCAACTGTAAACCCATACCGATCGTGGTGGGTGAGGTAAAATGCGGTTCCGAACACCTGTCCAGCCAACCAGATTTTGATTTCCCATGGTTTCCCCAAATCACTCCAGGTGAATACCGGGATGGTTCCTTCAAAAGTCCATGGCCGAATTTCTTCCCGTTCATTGTCCCCAGTCCATTCCCGCCTCTAATGACCTCGTCGTCGACGAGGTGTAAAGCAAAACCAAAAAATATATTTAAACATTTCCCATAAGAATAGCATGTTTGATATATGAGAATGCAGAATTTTTTGACGTGTAATTACACAGATCTTCGCTGGTGTACTGCCAAATTTTGCTTCCTCTACACAATTTTTAGACCACTTCCTCTGTGATAATATTGAGGTGATGGCTATCTATGTGTTTCAACAAACTGCCAGCTACTGTGTAGTAGATACAGTAGTTAGCACACAGACCGCCATCAGCTGAAAGGAAGCAGTTGAAGCGTAGTGCTTAGAGACCAAATTTAGAGGTATACACAATGTAACGTTTATGTATCTCTTAAATAGTTACTGAATTCAACCATCTAACCGTGTGTTGTTGGAGACAGCTCTGTGGAGGTGAACGTAGTGAATTATGAGTATATGAGAATCATTCAATTACCAGTTTTCTACAGTCATATTTATGTGGAAGGTTCGTTTTTAGCTTCCTCGTTTTATGAATCGAATAAGAAAATATTTTTAGATTAAAGGTAGAAAAATGTTTATGTAGAGTCATGTTTCTCCTGCATTACTCGTTGTATTGTTTCTTAATAGACTTTCATTACTTGATGCATCATTTTCTTTTTCTTTTTTGAATATAGATGCTGCAGCTTGCAAGATGTCGTACAAGTCCGTTTACTTTAAGGAATAATAGCTTCTTTGTTGTATTACATAATTCCAGCTTCCTTCTTATCATTTTTTGTTTCTAATCTGGCATAGCATTGTAAGTGATATCTTCGATATATCATTGGTGAGTAATATTATATATATAGACTAATGTAATGCATTGCTGTGTAGCCTAAATGAATGAAAATCGAAATATTGATGATACATATCAAATCTATTTTGAATATGATTGCATCAGCTCACTCGTAATCTTGTAGCTTAGTGCACTGCATGTATTCCAGACACACCGGGTTAACCACAAACCGCAGGGCGAAAGCGAGCAACGCGTTGCAACTCCCACTTGTGCAATAAGCTTTTCCTCGAAGCAAAGACATCAGAACGTCCACATCAGCATGAACTACTGTGGGAATACGCAATACCTAACCAGATTAATGTTCCTTTTCCTGGGGTCTGAGAGGTGTGCTCATCCTGTTTCACACCCGAAACTTGAAACGAGATACGGCGGTCTGCTGGTGTATGTGTTTGCTTTACTATTGCAACTGTCGTTACCATTCCGAAATGCTTGATCTTTGACGAAAAAAGGAGCAATAAATGTGACAGATTATCTGTCTTCCTCCGCCAGTCAACCTGTAGAAGTAGAATCTAATCCGGTAGTTTTCCGTCGACTATTGGATAAGCTTCCACAAAGAACTCTAACCAGCTTTCCACACTTTTCTTGAAGAACCACTGGGTTTGCAGCCAAAGTACCCTTGTTCCAGTAACCCCAAAACAAAAGAAGATACCATATCCTGCCTACTCTCTGAAGGTTTGTTTCCGAACTGCAATTAAACCGTCAATCCTTTGGGATATATCGTAATGACATAACATGTGTAGTTGTTAATTAATTATAATTTTTGCCATTACCTGTTATGATAAATAAACAGGAAACGGACAGTTTTATTCATATGTTTTAAATTAATAAAGGTTTTCCTAAAATACTAGTCTTTCTTTCAATTTAATAAAGCATTATGAAAAAAGCATGAATATTTATTCCTAATTTGAGTTTAATAAAGATGTATAACACCCGCCACACTGGATCTGAGAGACACTGCGACGGGACGAGATGCGAGTCCTGGTCCCTGCATGCCGGCCGCCCTGATTGAGGTTCCAGGCAATCACCTAAGCCTGTGGTCCGCGAAGATGCTACAGGTGGTAAGCAGGCAGATTATTAAAAATTTAAATACCACATTGATGACTTAGAAGACCCGGTTTGGAGGACAGAATTTAATGGAGCCCTGAATGACTCGAAAGCAAATAAGTCAGCTGGAATTGTTGACATTCCTGCAGAACTTCTTAAATCGCTAGGAGAAGAAGGAATCAAAATATTTTTCAAGCTGATATCAAAAGGTATGAAACAGGAGAAATTCCAACTTATTTTAATAAAAATATCATCTTCACACTCCCAAAGAAAGCACAAGCCGACAAATGTGAGAATTATCGCACCATTAGTCTAACATCACATGCATCAAAATTACTGACCAGAATAATATATAGAAGAATGGAAAGGGTAGTAGAAGACATAGTAGGTGAAGATCAATTTGGGTTTAGGAAAAATCGTGGTACAAGGGAAGCAGTTCTGGCTTTAGGGGGTTTTCCGCGGCCATCAAGGTGAATGGTGGGACAGTGCCCAATCTCCCCCTCATAAACTACGCATTTCACGTACAAAAAAATTCACATATCACACAGAACATAGTTATACGTTTCACAGACAAATAGCAACACTTCTCCCACTACTACGACCTTGCAGTAGGTATGTTTGGCTATAAAACTAAAGCTCAAAATTTGACAATGTCAGCGATGAGTAAAATTCATCAGACCACAAAATGTAGGGAGAAGATGGTGACTAAGAAGAAGAAGAAGATAATGATGGTGGACAACCTGTTATGAACAAGGGTTTGATTTCCTGTTAGGCCAACCAACGACGCCTTACAACAGTTTTCTGGAATCACTTTTGTCAAATACCGGAATACTTCCTTAAATCGCATGATCGATTTCTCACCCGATCCTTACCTACAATCCACTCCATGTCTTAGTGGCCTCGTCGTATAGTAGCCCGAAACGTCACAGTTTCATATATGCAAATCGTTCTTTAACATCTTTCATTCCTCGTTGAATTTAGATTAACATTTTTCTAGTTCAAATTTCATTGCAAGTAAGTACGTTTCCGTTGGTGACCTATAACTAATGACTCTCGAACATTGGCTCACCGACACATTTTCGACCATCCTGCTGACTCTGGCTGTTGTACTGGGCTTAGTGTTTGCTCTCTGGCTCGCTACGGACACAAATTGTTTCTGCACAGGTGCCACCCTTAGCAATTAGCTCGCGCCGCCGGAAATAAAAAAACACCCCTTCCCCGTCTAAATAAACTCGTACCGTCCTCTGGAGCGAAAGAACGACCTGTACGCTCTTTAACGTTGGAAATTAGAAAAAAAAAAAAAAGGTAGGGGAAGAGGAAAAAGCCACCGCTCTCATTTGGCGAGCCTCTGTCGTGCCCACCCGTACACGGTATTTTTTCCCGCTCTACGCTCCTGCAAGCTAGTAACTAAAATTCAGATGTGACGAACACCTTAATTGCAGTTCAAAGGTGCACTTTTACTTGATTAAAGAGCTAAAAACTGCGCTGCAAAATACTGAAGAGAAATATTTCTATTGTTCCTGCTATTGCTCGAGAAAACAGGTTCGATCTCCACTAATTGAAAACACGATGACTTTAGTCCCAAATGTTTAGTTTTAACTAAAACTTTTAAGATTTTGCATTTAATTTTTGATTTAGAATACTAACTGCGAAAAATGCTTGTATGTCTTTATAACTGACGATTCATCCTGGAGGATAAGGGAACGTCCATAAACTACGTAGCTCCATTTTTGCCTCCTGTGAACCCCCTCCCCTCCCCACCTAGCCCGACGTGGCTTTTCTCTCTACCCCCCCCCCCCCCAACCACGTAGCACGTAGCTTTTTCCCATATTGATTCTAGAAGACATTTTGTACTGTTTCCTCTTGCCAGACTATCGTAAATTACATACGGGGATAATTAAATGATGGAAATAAATATTTGGATGCTTCTGTGTGTTCTGTATCTCATTTTAACTGTGACAAATAATATGAAAGAAAAGCTACGTGGCCCGGATCACAAACACCCCCCCCCCCTATCTTCCTCACGTAGCCCTACGTAGCTTTCCAGCCAACCCCCCCCCCCCCCCCTAGACCGAGTCACGTAGTTTATGCACAATCGCTAAGTGGTTAACACTCATACTTGGCATTCAGAAGAGCAGGGATTCGATCCCCAGTCGAACTATTTGGATTTTGTCTTGTCGTGACTTCCCGTAATCACTCCGAGCGGATGTCGGGATGGTCCATTCATTGGACCATAATTCCTACCATCGGCTTCCTTCTCTTAAGACGCCGGCGAGGTGGAATCCCCTCCCTTCTCCCAAAAAAAGTCTAACTGACAGTAACTTCTATGTCATTGATAAATTAACTGTGTGAATTTGCAAGATATAGGTTAGTTTCTCAGTACTATTTAAATTTTTAGTTCAATTGCACATTAACTACTTCAGATTGTTTTTAAAGGTTATTATGTTAATGTAATTTTGTCGTGTAGTTTGAAGGAGACCAAGAAATTATTCCTCACAATCGTACTTGATTTATCGATTTTGGATAGATGCCAAGGGAGATAAGTGGCTCGAGACACAAAAAACGCATTTTAGAAAAATTGACTTTTTTGCCTTTTGTGGGTCTAATTACGAAAAATTCCTTTCTTAAAATATAATGTTACCATGGCGGAGACCTTATTCTTTAATATGATACCTCATTTATCTATATCGGTTAGATATTAAGGGAGATAAATCGCTCGTGACACAAAAATGAGTTATAGAAAAATTTATACTTTTTCCCTTTAAGGGTTGAATTCCAAACACATTCTTTCTTAAAATATGATGTCACAAAGCTGAGAAATTACTCCTGATACTCCGACCTCATTTATCGATTTTGGTTATATATCCAGGGAGATAAATGGCTTGAGATACAAAAAACGCATTTTAGAAAAAGTGACATTTTTGCCCTATAAGGGTCGAATTACGAAAAATTCCTTTCTTAAAATATAATGTTACCATGGCGGAGACCTTATTCTTTAATATGATACCTCATTTATCTATATCGGTTAGATATTAAGGGAGATAAATCGCTCGTGACACAAAAATGAGTTATAGAAAAATTTATACTTTTACCCTTTAAGGGTTGAATTCCAAACACATTCTTTCTTAAAATATGATGTCACAAAGCTGAGAAATTACTCCTGATACTCCGACCTCATTTATCGATTTTGGTTATATATCCAGGGAGATAAATGGCTCGAGATACAAAAAACGCATTTTAGAAAAAGTGACATTTTTGCCCTATAAGGGTCGAATTACGAAAAATTCCTTTCTTAAAATATAATGCTACCATGGCGGAGACCTTATTCTTTAATATGATACCTCATTTATCTATATCGGTTAGATATTAAGGGAGATAAATCGCTCGTGACACAAAAACGCATTGCAAAAATATTGATACTTTTGCCCGTTAAGGGTCGAATTCCGAAAACTTTCTGGCTTAATATATGACGGCACTAAAGCGGAGATCTTAATCTTTAAAACGATACTTCATAAAACGGTTTCAGATAGGTATCCAGGGAGATAACTGACTCGTAACACAGAAAACAGCATTTTAGAAAAAATTACATTTTTGCCCTTTAAGGGTCGAATTCCGAAAACGTTCATGCTTAAAATACGATTTAACCAAAGTGGAGACCATAAGCTTTAAAATGACACCTCATTCATTGATTTCGGTTAAGTATGAAGGAAGATATAGGCTTGTGACAAAAAAATACCTTATAGAAATAATATATATGATAACCAACAGACACACTGAAATAAAGTGTCGATAACGTCACGTTACCATGGTGGTCAAATTGGCCAGCGGTGATTATGAGAGCACCGAGAACCGATTAATATTGCCGCAGTTGAATGCCATTGGGTAATTCATGCGCAACGAACGAAAACCGCTGTAATTGCCGCTTTGTGGCTATTCCATCGCTCTGGTTGTCCTATCGGTTTCGGAATGACCAACCGTTTACGAGATATAAATGGTCTCATTTAAATAGTTTTTACCAGTTTTAGTTATTGAAAAGTTTTTATGTCTCTTTTTGTTTATTAGAGCTATTTATTGCGTTGTAGTCACTGTCCTCCAGGTTTCCAATTTGACAGCGGAGCGGCCGTGTTCTGACAATTTCTGCGCAGGCGCATACTACTCTATCGTCACTGCCTGTTCATGGCATTTTATGTTACGAATCACTGATTCTCGTTGCGAATGCGTCTGCTTGGGAACTAAATGGTCTAGTGCCTCTATGGAAAGGTTTCTGTCTATGGATGGGAACGTTCCCGGAGCAAATTATTTTCTGGCTATAATTTTTATAGCCTTGTAGAGGAAACTAGGGGAGGGAGGGGATTTTCTCCAGTGTCCCAAAACTGGTACTGGACCTGTTGAAATTTGTATTAACTGCTTCCTTATAATGTCTTCACGTTTTGCACTCTCCTTTTTAAAATATGTCGCCACGAATTAAATAAAAAATGCCGAAATGTGGAACGCTCGGTAACGGCGAAATGTTGCAGCACTGCAAAAATGACACAAAAATTATCGGTACAGGGATCATATCAATTAAACAGGTTTGTTTTGTCATAGTGATCGTGGTTAGGTTGAAATTCGGCCTGGACCAAGAGTAAAAAATTTACGCGAAATTCGTTCTGTGGCATCCACCTCGGAAACTGCGCATTTGGTTACAACGGAAGCAATCGATTAACTCGGATTGCTTATATCGATTCTAAGATGGCGAGACTTATTGAACAGCATTTCGGTTAAATATTTTGAATCTGTTAATTTCAAGCGACGTTTTGCAACGGAGTGAAGCTTAAACGGCAAGAAACTATTACAACAAAGAATTAAACCAACATTTCGAGAGATTATCATTGATTTCGCAGTTCCAGCGGCATCTAATAGCTGCGCTGCAATGTCATATTTCCGCACCTTTAATTTAATTCGTGACGACTTTTTCGAAAAAGGAGAGTGCAAAACGTGAAGAGGACATTATAATGAATCAGTTAATACAAATTTAAACAGGTCAGTACCAGTTTTGGGATAGTGGAGAAGATCCCCTCCCACCCGTAACTAGCTATGCGAGAGATGATCGGCAGATTACATTTAGTGGAAACATATGCTGAAATAACTGCCTATCGATTCTCGATCCAACCTTGACCACTGAGACGATCCACGAATTTATTTGGTTGAGTGTTATTAGAAATTGCGATGGAGATTCCTCATCATTGTCTCCGACTACCCCACTGCGGCATTTTCTTGGTGGGAAGGTATATTTAATTGAATGAAGAGAGGCGTTTCATTAACTTCCGCTCCTTGAAAATGGTAAGAGGTAGAGAGAGCTAAACTCGATGTTTGTCGGAGAGCACTCTGTGTAAACAGAAGAGGTTAAGTTAATTGGGTGCGGACACCGTGGGAACCCAACCAGACCGCTCGTGCTCCATGTCTACAGCTGCAGGCCGTCACGGCATGAAGTAATAAGACAGGCTATGGACTATGAGAAAACAATGTGAGAAGAAAAAGAATTAAAACAAAATCGCTGGCGGATCAGAATACGGGAAGAGAGAGCGACCAAGAAATGTTGGAAGAACGATGTGAACGAAACAATCAGTGTGACGAATATGTAGACAGAAAACAATGGAAACTGCGGACAGAACAATGGCGACAGCAATGGAAATCGTAAAGCATAAATTAGAATTGAGCATCTATATTACAACACAGTACGAGTGACACCCATTTTGAAATAGACCTTATGATTGATTCACAGCTAATGATATGGGCCTTAGTGAATTTAATCAAATGACTGATTTCAACTGAACTGAATTAATTAGGCGACATGAACATCAATCATTTAATCAAAGGCAGTGGTTATTTTTTCAGTTTCTTTCTTTGATCTTTTTATTTTGACGAAACACCCAGTAGGTTCTTGTTACAAAATATTTATGTGTTAAAGTCTGAGTATGCCGGCCCTGGCAGTGTAGGGGCTAGCACGCTGGCCTCGCATTCCAAGGGCCGCCGGTCCGAGTCCGGCCTCGGGCATGGGTGGTTTTAATTAAGTGTTGTGTTCGTCTTGTGCTGTCTTCACTGTAGTGTTCACAATATCATAGTTAAAGTCTGATACAACAGTTGGTACAAAACAAATTGCAGTTGGCTAAATGGTCGCAAAGACCGAAGGCCATATTTAAAAAAAAAAAAAAGTCTGAGTAGTAAAACAAAAACAAAGTATAACTGGATACATTTTTCTGGCTGATAAAATGCATATACCTTTCATTCTTTGTTTCTGTCTTTCGGTCAGCTACCGAATCGTGTGTTATACATATATATTAAGGTGTCTCGACATTTATTCACAAGACAGTTTAGACGAAATAATCGAGCCTGGCGGGTGAGCGGTAACATTCGCACCGGCATTTTGAGAACGGGAGTTCTATCTTCGGTCCGGCGAAGCAGATTTCTGTTTACCTTTACTTCTAGGAATCATTCCTGGCGAATGCCGTGTCAGTTCTTCCTAAATGACGTACCCACATCGTTACTGCGATATACCAGAATGCTTTCCCTTTCCCGGATCTAAAGGCCGCAATAAAAATTAAAATCGGCAGGAGCTGTGTGAGAACAATGGTTGTAACTCTGCAATTTCATTCTAGAGCTATATTAGTCACGCACCAGGCCTGGTTTTCATTTTTGTTTCTTCATAATTATTGTAAATCTGACAATTAAGGCGTGTTTACACGATTGACTTTTCGCTGTCACTCCAGATGTATCACTCACATTGAAAGTGAACTCTGTAAACGGCCAATCATCCAAGATGACGGATGAAAAAGTTGGCTCGGGTTCAACTTTTCGTTCACTTTCGGTGTTTCATTCGGATGAATCATCGAGGGTGACGCGTGCATACTATCAAATTAGGACCGTCCATAAACTACGTAGCTTAGTCGGGGGAGGGGGAGGGTTAGGGGAGGGGATAGAAAGTTATGGTGGGCTACGTGGGGGAGGAAGGGATCTACGCAGCCAAACCACATAGCTTTTCATGCATATTATTCACAGTTAAAATAAGGTACAGAACACACAACAGGCTGTGAATATTTATTTCCGTCATTTAATTATCTCAGTATGTAATTTACTGTAATCTGATGAGAGAAAACAGTACAAAATGTCTTCTGGAATCAATAGGGAAAAAAGCTACATGCTACGCGAAGGCAAAGGGGGGGGGGGAGGGGTTCTGAGGATGCCAAAATGAGGCTACGTAGTTTCTGGACGCTCCCATATCGAAGTGAAACCTCCACCTGGATCGATCGTACTTGTTTGGTTCCGACTGCTGTTTGCTTAAACACAAAATGGTGTTTGAAGGAAAAGAAGAAGACACTTCTTTAGAATTAATATAGTTACATATTCACGAGTGTTTATGGAAAATCAAAATGTGAAAGTTATAAAAATAAAAACATAAGGGATAGAGTTATGGAGGTCATGATTAAATAATTGAATCTCCCATTTTTGACAACTGAAGGCATCAAGTGCAATATTTAAACTACGCGAACCAGGTATTATACTGAATTATCCTAAGTTTTAAAATCAGAAAAAAAGTGGTGCAAATTGTCCATCTAGGTACAGGAAATGCAGCTTCAAGTGTTCCAAAGCAGTTACCAGTTTCAAGAAACGTGAGACTAATTTCTAGCTGTAATTTGGCTGGAAGACGTTTTCCCACACCGAGAGTGATGGGTGAACGGTTAACGTCCTGGCCTCGCATTCGGGAGGACGCGGGTTCGAATCCCCGTCTGGGCAGCCAGATTTGGGTTTTCCATAGTTTCCCCTAATCACTCTACGCGAATACCAGGATGCTTCCTTAAAAATTCCATGGCCAAATTCCCGTCTAATGACCTTAGCCGTCGATGAGGCGTAAAAAAAAAGAAAAACCAACACAAACGTATTCTCATCGTAGTATCCCGTTCTGTAATTAGTGGTGAGATTTTTTATAGCAAATCTTAAAATTGTGATTCATGTATTCGAATGTCATTTTTAAAAACCATTTTGTCCTCCAATATGCACTCTTTCAGCAAGGTCGCTGGGGCCCCCATGGTACCACGTCGCAAGATCCAATTTCTAGCCTACCAACGTCTCGTTTTCTTTATTAACTTTCTTCTCGATGTAACTTTTAACTCCTTAAGCGAAGTTTCTTCAAATTAAATCCACTCCAACTCACACAGTTTCATTTGCTTCCATCCTGAAATCAATGTGCTGATACATGTAAATGAAAAGTCAATTTACCTTCACTTTCGCTGTGAGTGATTCATCTGGAGTGATTACGTGAAGGTAACCGTGTAAACTTGCGTTAGTAAGATCTCAAGAGAAAGATGTAATGCAGGATTATTAAATATGTTCAGTATGACTTTAAAATCTCTTTATTTCTAGACCGATACACTTATAACTACTGTACTTTTTATATTATTTTTATTATTACTAGCTGCCCCGACAGACTTCTTTCTGTCAAAAGTTACTGTCCTGTCGCAGTCCAATAGAAAAAAATAATAATTAAAACGTATTATAGAGTGATCACTTTATTTATTGATTTAATGTATCAATAATAAACAATGATTACTTACAAAAATAAGTTTTCTATTTCGTACACTGCAAGACGTTAGTAATGATATTTTTATTGTAATGCTTTATGGTAAACGATATTTTTTTTGGTTTCCTGGCGCATAAACAAATAAAGCTGACGGTTTTCCAACAGTTTAACTGCGGGAGCAGGCAACATACAACTGTCCATGAGAGAAGCATGGGTTTTCAAGATAAACGCCGCAAACACTCAACGACTGACCCTGGGATTTATTTATGGTCATAGCGAAAGCAAACCACACTGGAAAAATGCAGTCGTTTTAATTCAACTTGGTACGTCAGTTGGTACCATTGGGATGCGAGGTATCAACACATCCTCTCCCTTACATTTTCCCTTTGGAATGGTTGCTTCGATCACATTGTTCAGTAATTTTTTTTTCACTGCTAGCCATGTGCCATTACAAAGACCTGACCGAGCGGGGCGGTGTAACGGTTAGCGTTCTCGCCTCACATTCGGGAGGACGGCGGTTCGAATCCCCGTCCGGGCATCCAGATTTGGGTTTTCCATGGTTTCCCCAAATCACTCCAGGCAAATGCCGGGATGCTTCCTTCAAAAAGGCCATGGCCGAATTCCTTCCCATTCCTTGCCCCCCATCCTTTCCCGTCTCTAAAGACCTCGATGTTAAAAAGAGACATAAAGCAGTTACAAAAAACAAAACAAAAAAAAACAAAGACCCGGTTGCTTGATATTTCGTAACATTATGACCACCGATCTTTCTTTAAATTGAAGATTATGAGACAACAATCCTGGAAAATCCAAAATTCTAGTGGATGTTTGACGACATCATCTTGGTTAGTTGTACAATCAACTGATTTGTATGTCCTTAATTCACCGGCAATTTCATTTTGAATTTTGAAATTTATTTCATTTTCATCCGTGTTTTGTCTCTGTAATAAAGCTCGTTCGTTCAACCAAAAATTAACAGGAAATTTAATGCAGCCAGTCAAAACGTCTACAGGGATTTTGTCATTACCAATGTCAATGACTTCTTTTGAAAACATTTCGTCAGATTGATCACTTAGCTATTCCAAAGATAATCATAAGGCAGGCGCCTTTGCTTTGTTTTGATTGACTGGCAGTAAATTATTTTCGTTGATGATACGCAAACCCTTTTTTTCCTTCGAACTTTATTTTGGGCAGGCATAGACTAATAGCCATACAGTCTAATCAATTTGAAGGCATACCAGAGATAATCCTAACGCGCCTTTGGGTTTTTTTTTTTTTTTTTGATTGGCTGGTTTGTATGGGAAAACTATTTTCCTCTCAATTTTTACGTTTTTTCTCTCTATAACCTTCCTTGTGGATTAACAAAATATGAATAAAAAATTAGCCACATTGGTCGAGCCGTTCTCGAGTTTTGTGTTTAGCAACACATTTGGCGATTCGTTTTTATTTAAATAGATTTTAAAAGTAAGAAAGTATTATTACTCACAGCCAATTCAATCATCGTGAATTCTACCTGAACATACTTTAAAACGAATGGAACCCATCACCGCAAGGCTTGCCAGAACTTTGCATTCTTAAAATAATAGCATAAGTGTGGCTTGATCGTCAGACGCTACTGCATATCGCTTCTCAACTAAAATATCAGTAATCGATTTTGCTTTTTAGGTTTTCTTAGTATTGCATGTTTCTAAACTGATGCATTCTATTTTCATAGTCGAAACTTTCGTGATAGGCGGCATGGGTCTAAATGTAAACACACTGAACAAATAAACACACAATTGTTTTTCGAGAGAAGCGAAAATTTAAAAGCAACCAAGAAAATGCCACATATGGAGAAAGTAATGATAACACGTACTTCAGTGATATTATTTTCGCTGATCACAGGCAGGCATAGATTAATATCCAAAGAGCCTAATCAACTTGAAGGCATACCAAAGATAATCCTAACGCGCCTTTGTTTTGTTTTGAATGAGGGAAACGAAAAGTGTTGTTTCTACTATTTTCCTTCCAATTTTTACGTTTTTTCTCTCCATAAGAACCTTCCTTGTGTCTTAACAAAAATATAAAAAAAAAAATTAGCCGAATTGGTCGAACCGTTCTCTAGTTATGCGCTTACCAACACATTTTGCGATTCATTTTTATATTATAGATTTAAAAAAAAATTGGGGAAAAGGGGTTGCAATTTTGGATACCATAAGTTGCAAATTTTGGTGGAAATCTGATTAATTCTATGGGTTTGTTTAAATTAAGGGGTGGAGGGTTTTTTTTTTTTAAATTCAGGTACCTTCCCAGACGTACTCTCTACAACTCAACAGAGTTTCATCATAATCGGA
Source organism: Vandiemenella viatica (assembly GCA_031002005.1). Lineage (NCBI taxonomy): Eukaryota > Metazoa > Arthropoda > Insecta > Orthoptera > Morabidae > Vandiemenella > Vandiemenella viatica. Next base: position 226,815,038 of record CM061920.1, on the reverse strand, counting down.
TAAAAATTTGTGGGTTTTGATAAATATAATTGGAAATTAAGAATTAAGGGGGTAAAAGGGAAGAAGAGGGGATGTGGGATTAGGCTAACCAAATTTACATAGTATTTTTCTGCTTGTTTTAAAGTATACCTGTGTTAAAATTCCTTCAAAATCGGGTAAAAACTGTACCTTTATATATGACACAGTGGCAAAAAATTAAGGGGATGTAAAGGGGACGAAGGGGTTGCCTTTTTGGAATCCACATGTAGATAGTATTTTCCTGTTTGTTTTAAAGTATACGTGTGCAAATTTCTATAGAAATAGGATAAAATCTGTGTATTTGTTTAAATTAGGGGGATGTGAAGGGGTATGAGGGATGGCGTTTTTGGAAACCCTACGTAAGCAATATTTTTCAATTTGTTTTAAAGAATTGGTTAAAATCTGTAGGTTTTCTTAATTTATGGGGAGTAGGAGGGAAGAGGAGGTGGTTTTTGGGTGGAAAAGGGGAGAGGGATTAGGTTTTGGTAAAAATAATGTCTATAGTGTTTTTCTGTGTGCCAATTTCCATCAAAATCAGATAAAATCTGTGGGTTTTTTTAAATTATGGGATGCAAGGGGGAAGAGGGGGTGGTTTTGGGGTAGAAAGGGTGAGAGGGATTGTGTTTTTGTAAAATTAATGTCTACAGCATTTTTCTATTTTATTAATAGTATATGCGTGCAAAGTTCCATCGAAATCTGATAAAAAGTGTAGGTTTGTGTAAAAATTAAGGGGCGGGAAGGGGGAAAGGGGGTGCGTTTTTGGAATCCAAATGTAGACAGTGTTTTTCTGTTTATTTTAAAGTATATGTATGCAAATTTCCGTACAAATCGGATAAAATCCGTAGGTTTTGTTAAGTTATGGGGTGTATGGGGAAGAGGAGGTGGTTTTTTGGAAATTTTATTTCTTAGGAACCACCCCGGATGCGCACTCGACAACTCACCAAAGTTTCACCATAATCGGACGAACGGTTTAGGAGCGCATAGAGGACAAACAGATAGACAGACAGAGGGTGTAATTAAGGTGGTGGAAAGAGAGGAGAGGGATTGGGTTTTTGTGAAATTAATGTGTACAGTATTTCTCTCTCTTTTTTAAAGTATACGTGTACAAATTCTTATCTAAATCGGATAAAAATGTGGTTTGCCTAAATTATGGGGTGAAAACGTAATGGGGTTGGAAAGGGGGAGAGGATGAATATTCGGAAACCATACGTAGGCAGTATTTTTCTGTTTGTTTTAAAGTATAAGTGTACAAATTCTATCTAAATCGTAAAAATGTGGTTTGCCTAAATTATGGGGTAAAAACGTAATGGTGGTGGAAAGGGGGAGAGGGGATGAATATTCGGAAACATACGTAGGCAGTATTTTTCTGTTTGTTTTAAAGTATAAGTGTACAAATTCTTATCTAAATCGGATAAAAAATTGGTTTGCCTAAATTATGGGGTAAAAACGTAATGGGGTGGAAAGGGGGAGAGGGGATGAATATTCGGAAATCATATGTTGGCAGTATTTTTCTGTTTGTTTTAAAGATAAGTGTACAAATTCCTATCTAAATCGAATAAAAAATGTGGTTTGCCTAAATTATGGGGTAAAAACGTAATGGGGGTGGAAAGGGGGAGAGGGGATGAATATTCGGAAATCATATGCTTGGCAGTATTTTTTCTGTTTGTTTTAAAGTATAAGTGTACAAATTCCTATCTAAATCGAATAAAAATGTGTTTTTGCCTAAATTATGGGGTGTTATGGGGAATAGGAGCTGACGTTTGGAAATTTTTTTTCGCAGGAACCTTCGCAGACGCACACTCGAAAACTCTTCCAAAGTTTCATTGCAATCTGGTAAATGGTATAGGAAACGGTTATATGGGAAAAGGAAAAGGGCTGTTTTAAGGGTTGGAAAAAGAAAAGGGCTGTTTTAAGGGTTTTTCTGGCAATTATTCGAATTTTTCTCGCCGTAAAAACCACCCTTGAACCCCAACGAACATTTTTTTTAAAAAATTGGCCAAATTGGTCCAGGCGTTGTTGAGTTATGCGCTTACCAACACATTTTGGGATTCATTTTTATATTATAGATTTAAATATGATGTAGTTCATGCTCCGGTGGCAATTCCCCTAGTCATCTAATTACACCCTTTTTAATACTTTTAACAAATTATCTTTAATACTTTGAGTGTTAAATTCCCCCCTCCCCCCCTGTACATACGTGATTTACGAATTTTAATTTCAAATTACTTCAGCGTTTATGGTAAATTATTCATCACTTCACTTGGTAATTTATTCCAATCTCTGACACCCTTACCCACAAAAGAAAATGTTCCCACTCCCTTATGCCTGAAATCGAGTGCCAGCTTGTCTAATTCTTCGACCAATATTCTTCGAAGCCCCATCACTGACATATGCCTTGTACACATGTAGCACTCTCTTCACCCTCCTCTTATCTTCCAATGACTTCCAATCCAGCTTCTTTACCATATCAGATCCTGACTGGATCCTGCGATAATTTCCACAAACAAATCTAGCTGCTCTTGTTTGCATGCCCTCTAACTCCTGTATTTGTTTCAGAACGTGGGTCCCATAATACACCACCATTTTAAAGCAATGGTCTGACCAATGTTTTGTAACCCAATTCTTTAACTTCTCTAGTACATCTTCTCGTCACCCTCTCCAGTAAATGAAGACTTTTATAACCTTTTCCAACCGCCTGCTCAATGTGCTTTGCCTAGCTGAGATATATACAATCCTATAGATAAAAGAAATGAAGACACATACATGATGTCCATGAAAGGAAATAAAATAAAATAGCTTATATAATTAAAGTAAAGAAAATAAACGCCCCAGTTAGAAACTCTTGGAAGAGGAGTATTTCGCTGGTAGGTCTGGCCGTGGTTAGGTGTTGGTGAGGTCCCGCTCTGCCTCGGCTAACGAAGTCTCGGCGGTCGTAACGCAGTTACCGCCGCCTGGCCTGGCAATCACATCTGCTTTGAGGCGAGCGGCCAGCTGGCCCCCTGATTCCACCTGCCTTAATGGACTCACACCACAGGGTACAACCACTCGTTGTTCCTTATGTCTGTATTTGATCATAGGTATTCGGAATCGGCTATCGAATAGATTAAAATCTAAACTTTAGACTCTGGCCGTCTAACCTGCTCATTACAAGGTCCAGTAAATAGCCAAGTCGGCCCTAACTAGGACTGTAGGGGCTAGAACGCTGGACTAGCTCTGTAAAGCTGCATTCCCACGACGTCTTGTAACGAAGACCGCACGCCGAAGTGTAGGGATGAGCGCGCGCCGTAGTTTAGCCCTCACTACCTCGCCGCCTCCTCCCCACCACGTTGCCTAGTGTCGTTTGGCACAGAGCACTTTACAGCAAGAGAAGGGGTGCGCAACTCTGCTGCAAACCGATGGCAACAGTGCACCACTACCCATACCTGTGATGTTTACCGACATAGAGTGGGTAGCTGCGTCTCGTCCCCGCTAGCCGAGTAGGCCCTGTTCCCATGGCGTGTTGTTGGCTATCCGTCCCGTCCCGTCAGGCCTCCGTTAAGAGACATCGTGGGAACGCAGCTTAAGAGTCGCCGGTTTGAGTCCAGCCTCAGGCATTGGTGGTTTTAATGAAGCGTTCTGTTTTCCTCACGACAGTGTCCCACAATTACATAAGCAAAAAGCCTGATAAAATAATTAGAACAATATACATATACATTGAAGTTGGCTAAATGGTCCCCGAAGGCCATAATTAAAAAAAAATAATCATAATTTAGCTTCTAATAGCAATCGGTTTGGATGTTTTCAACAACTCTGACTACTTTCCAGTGCTTATTTCTGGTGCAGTTGATTACATACTCTTTATTAAACACGTGTATCAAAAGTGACTTTAAATTCAGAATTATGTATCGGAGACACAATTAGGTATGTGGCATTATTCTCATGGTTCGACACGTACTACCAGCCGATAATAGACAAATGTTCTTACTCAAACCAGTTAAAAAAATGTAAGTACTCTGTAAGAAAATTGTCGTTATAAAGATCGCTTCCCAAAAATCGAAATTTCGATATCGGTGTGGTGTTATAATAGGTTTTGACTTCTACTTGCATCGTAAAAATTTCCTTTAATCTTCGTTAAATCATTTTTTTAACTATTTAATTTCAACAGTTTAATTTTTTATTAAATCTATGAGAGATTTGAGAGATTATTCAATCGAAATATGTGTATTGAACGAAATGAAAAATAGTTATGAATATCTAATGAGTGATCGGAATAGTTATTTATTGCTTTAAGAATATTTAATTTAAAGTTATTTACTGAGGACGCCAGTGTACCATATCACCGAAAGTAGGGGATGAGCGGTAACGCTCTGGCCAGGCATTCAGGAGGACGCAAGTTCGACTCTCCATCCGGCCATTCAGATTTGAATTACCATGGTCTTCCACGAAAATGCCGGAATGGTTACTTCAAAAGGTTATAACCGAATTTCTACCCGCTCTTGCCATCAATCCTTTCCCGAATCCAATAACTTCAAAGTCGACGAGGCGTAAAGCCATAAGAAAAAAAAAAACGCATCATATTTCAACACACTTTCGATCGTTACGAACAGTTTATCATGTTAAACTAACATTCTGATTTTTAAAAAACAAAATTATCTGCGTTGACTGATAAAAATCGTTATAGTAGTATTTCGAATAAACTGTATGACATTTAGACTGTTGTATAGTGTTCTGACATTCGCGATTTCTGAGTAGAACTGTGCTTCAGCCTCGTGACGATGTTACGTATTTCGAATCTAGCCTCGCAACAGTAAATTTTGTCACTTGGTAATCTTTGCAGAAGAATTCCGATGTATGCCACTTTTCGTCATTTTGTAAGAAAAACTAAATTGAAATTTTGTCGGCAAGTTATCACTTGCGAAGATCTTTTTCACTGAGATATTTTATTGTCTACGTACTTTTTATGGAAGTTTGAAACAACCTGTATGCAAGATCTGCAATCTTGAAGTTGTTAATTAATCAATCCACTGTTGTACTTAAATCCGGTGTCTATGTTCCAGTTTGTACTCGCTGTCTTAAAGCTAGCTGCAGAGGAATTGTTGTATTACTTGGCAAAATGGAGAGTATGTTTAAAATTTTAAATATTTGACCAATAAGAATTCAGATTGCTTTCTGAGTACGCCGGCACCTGTCCACACTGCTCAGTGCTCATCTTTCAAGTTGCCTTTGGTTTCTAGCTGTCCATCCGTTAAGGGGACACAGTCGCGAACAGGCTTATTTTAGTCTTGTTCAATGCTCCAATTATTTAGCTGCAAAATGTAGTTTGTTTCATGCATATTTGACGATTAGATTCGGAGTTATTAATTGTTTCGTGATGCGTGGTAATAGTGTGTCTGTATTGTAATGTACAGTAGTTTCTTGTATGTAAAACTTAAATACAGTTTTCTCAAAACTACATTTGTTGATCTTCTGGTACACTTTTCTCAAAAACTAAGACTCATAAAGACATCAGACTTTCAGCATCTCTTGTTAACAAAACGATGATTAAACAGATATAAAAATGGGACCTGTCGTAAAAACAAGAACAAACTTACAAGCTCCAAGGTATTTATAAATGTAATAATTTTTTGTCTTTTAGAACAAAAAATCATTACTAATAAACTATACAAAATATAGTAACAGATCTTTATGTGATTTGCAGATGATGTTTCATCTGTATACTGCAAAAATTTCAGGTCTGTATCTCACTAGTTTCTTCAGAAAGTGTACCTGAAGTTTGCTTGTTTTAACATTTCTTATGGGAGGTCCATCGCGACTGTGTCCCCGTTAATGGAAACTCCCTATCCACTTGCGGCTACATCAGGGCCTAAACGATGACAAGAGTAATTACAGTCCTACACCAAGACTTATTGCGTCCGCCGCAGCAGATGCAGTGGCTCCATTTATCAAGCCCCCTCCCCCAACCATTTATGAAAAATCTTCTTAATGGCAGAAGAAATGTTGTGGCAGATGAAAGGATCTCATCCTGCTTGGGGAGTTGATCGGGCTTCTCTTTCTGACGGCGTTAGTGTGGCGCGATAAATGGGGTGGAGACGGATCCAGAATCAATGTGATTACGGGCCAGATAGCGCTGCCTCGTAATGGATGGAAGACTGCAGACGTGGATTTGTGATCCGGGCCGGCAGGTGGCTCGGAGAGGACAAGCAATCTCTCGGAGGGGAGGAGGCCATTCTGTCTAGAGCTAACAGATGCTACCACTGGCTTTATAAATTTACTCCACCTCCCTTTCGTTATTGCTTCTGCCCCTCCCACCTACCGCGTGGAGGGAATTCTGAGAAAGTGTCTGAAAAAGGGAATTTTCTCAAACGTCCGGAGGGAAATGCCTGAAAAATCTCGATCATTGGCTCGTCTGAAATTGAAGGATAGACTGACTCAGCATAAAAGTAATTCGTTTCTTTTTTATGCAGCAGGTACAAATTCTTAATCGTACAGGAGCAATGTGTGATAATCACCAAAATGAACAAAGAAGGCGTCAAAATTCTAATCGACTTGGATGCCATTGTATTTACAAACATTTGGAATAAATTATAGGTTAAGCCCTTGCCCAGTAGTTCCATCGTAGTTATTAGAGCTCGTAGTGCATGGGTTACCAATAAATTATTCACGAAAATAACTTGATAATGGTTTTTGAAGTTACAGTATCCGTAGATGCTGATACTGCCTAAGCAAGAGTGTCCCTGTAAATTGTATTTTTCTATCTTTTATGTAATCTCAAAAGTTATAGTTTAGGTGTTTACTAATTCTCTAATTTTTTTTCTGCTTTTCAATATTTACTCTCGCTCTCGACTCGTCATTTATATATTCACGTTCGTAATTTTTTTTTTTTTTTGGACGACTGTTAGTTAATACCATGATCCTACTTACTTCTTTTTTGGTAACTTAGTATTTACATAGCGTGTGTACTGTAACACACAGTGCTGTCTAAATGGTTATTTACCTGTCTCGTCACTTTACACAAGTGTCAACACCTCACTTCCAGTATCGAAAAATACCCTCAAGATTAAAGCATCTCGCATGATTAATGGGAAAAACGTTCGGACAGCTGACCGTCTTGATGTATTTCAAACTGGCCATAGAATAAGCCTTATCTGTGGCTATCTAACTTCGACCAAAAGTCAACTACAGTGTTACAGGGAATTCGAATCAGAGAAGAGCTCTCTTGTACTTTACATACTGGAAGCAACTTTTGCTAAAATGAAAGGTAGATGAAAACCCTGTCGCTCAGATCTATGACGAATGAGTCTGGCAGCTTTTAATGGATTACGTATCTGAGCTTAACCTCCACAGAGAAGCCCTGATTACAGTCCACTTTCTCCTTCACGCTCTCTAAATCGGTAAGTAGCAGTCTGATGGGGAAGGATAACAATGACTCAGCTATATGATTCTCAGTTGTGAGTACCCACGGACGAGCTTTTCTGGACATCTCCAGATTTCCATTTACAGAGTTTTGCAGCTTGATGTAATAATTTGACAATCGAAGTGTCTTTACAACGAATACGATAGATTTTGTTAGTGAACTCTGAAAACATACATGTAGTCTACATAAAGGTACCAATGAAATACACGAATATGCAAGACAATGTGAAGACTCGATTCTAATATTATTAAAGACACCTCCACTACGGTCTATGGAATTTTTTGCACATAGTGAGGCAACTTTGCCTTAGCATTTTTCAAGCTTGTGAAGTAACCATTTAGATTTATTTAAAGAAACCTGCGAAAAAAAAAAAAAAAAAAACGTTAGGAATATGGGTAGAAGCTCTTTAGGCACGAGTAAATTTTCTGGTTTGCATTCTGAATAGTTGTAAACAAATTTTGTGTGTTCAGACAATTGCAAAAAGAGCTTCCTTTGTTACGCATATATCTCTGTAACTTTTTTAAAATAAAGATAATGTATCAAAATTAAAGAAAAGTGTAAATTCACTTCCTCCTCGAAAAAGTCTGAAATTAATTTATAATTTTCTGTTCTAGTGATAATAAGACTATCCTCTCATATCAAAAATATCTCCTGGTCAGTAGATCCTTAATCATAACGAAATGTAACCTGAAATAGTATCATATCGATCTTGTCCGGCGATTTATCTAAGCGTAATCCTAAGCAACTTATCGCGAAATAATCTTCACAGCTTTAAATCCCTTCCCAACCGTCAGCTGTATTGCTGTCTCATTAATTCTTGTCTATATATATTTCTATGGAATTCACTGTTTTCAATTAATAATTGCTACTAGAAAATAAGAAAATCTACCAACACTCATTCGTCCACACATTTATAGTCGCTCGAGCGATAGTCTATTATAAGATTATTTTCCAGATGTGGGAAGTACTGACAGCTTACAGTTTCTTAGCTCAACATTGTGGCATGTGTTGGAATGTGTTCCCAACCTTTCGTTCATTATTAAAAACACACAGTTAACACACTATTCACAAAGATTTTAAGCTATTCATACAGATTACATACTTAAATAACGACTACACACTTCAACAGAGACCGCATTCCGACAATAATTATCATCTCTGGTCTAGCTTCGTTAGTATTTACCTCATTTTACACCATATGACCTACGTGCAGCCAACCTCCACAAACAACATAGTAATGCTCGTCTGCTTCCAGACTTTCGTAACTAACGATGTATCACTGTCCAAGTGACATACTTCAGTCATTGTACAAGACGAATGCAAACAAAGTAGGCTCATGCAGGATGCCAGAATCACCAGTGATCCGCCAGCTAAATTTTAACATTTCTGCTGTTTTCAAGAACCATTTATCGTTGTCTTACTTACTTTTAAAGTGTCTTTCTGCCGAAATGGCAGGTATGCTGCCGAATGATATTACCCAATCAGCTGACATGTCGACTGTGCTGTGTATGTTTGAAATACAGTATTGATCATAACAGACTGGTCGATTTTGCCTTTGTCTTTCGAGCTGGCGGCTCGAACACTCGTAACGATCGTAATGCGTGATAGCAGAATCTGAGAACGCCATTAATATATCCATTTACCATGCCATGAGCGTGACCATTCATATATTCGAACTGGTAACCCGGTTAAAGCAAACACTGGGGAATTTATCAAATCAGTATATAAATCACATTCCTAGTACTATTATTTGTTTCTGAGGTGCTAAAATGGGAACAAAAATAAATACTGGCAAATAATTTGGCCAGAAAAATTTCCAGTTCTGTGAGGCGATCTTAGAATTAGAGAAAAAGTCCGGAACCACCTTAAATTGATTATAGTTTTAGATCTTTCAGATCAAATAAACTCTTAAACAGATGGGAATGAAAGGCCAAGAAGCTATTAGAAGTTTTCTTCTTTTTCCTTTGAGCAGCTAGCAATTTTTCAGAATAAATATTTCAAGCAAAAGTAGTTAAATACGGCCAAATGAATTTCTTACAAGATTTGGCAAATTACGTTTGAATTAAAGAACGTAAATGGTAATTAATTTTATGTGAGAACAGATCAAAAGTTAGTTTTCAGAGTAAAAACAATTTCGAGTTGAAATAGTTTTCCCCTCGTCGAATTTCAGGTTTCATTGTCCCTAAATTCATTTGTAATTTTGCTGAAATTGTAAGAGTAGCGTCAGTTGTAACTATCAAAATGACTACGAGTAGTTCTAAATCTCTAACCCGTTTTGCTATCAATCGCACAATTGTTTGCTTTTTAATTACTATTGTATTCATCGCGTTACACATGTACAATGTCTGACATATTCCTACGCTGTCAGAACGTTCTTAGAGTTTGATTTTGTCCCATTTCTACCGTCGTTATTTGGCAAATAAAATCAGTCGCAGTGTTTCTCAGTGACAGGTATATTCCACACGAAATTCTAAACACTGTCGCCATGATCCGTTACTGTATTTTGAATGAACTTGATAAATTTAACTATCTTTGTTATGCGTTAATTTACCGCAAAATTTACAGAGTATTTTAAATAAGTGAATTATTTTTTATGCTTTATTCATTTTCTGTTTTTAACTCGAATACTCACAGTTTTTTTCTTTTGTTTTACAGGTAAGTTTCATTTTGGAGAACCTTGGCTGCTGCAGCGTAAGTGGAAAAATAACTCCCACTTTCTCATATAATTTCTCAATGAGAATTGAACACACAAGATAGGCTATAACACAGCATATCTCAAAGTATGCGCTGATAGTTTCGGCATTCGAGCTAATAGTAAGACAATTATTCTCGACCGAAAATTGTTTAATTTACTCCGACAGCATCTCGTAAAGGATGATAATAAAGAAGGTACAGAGTTACCTCTTCTTCAATGTTGTAATGAGTATTAAATGAGTAGCCACTATCTTTTACCTTCTGATTTGTATTATATTATAATCTATACTGTTTTTTCTTTTTATCTTCCTATATCCAAAACCAAAGGAAAAAATATCTATAATTATAAGATGTAGGCTTTTCGTATATGCAGAATCATGTAAAGGAAATTAAATATCTCTTCATTATTTCTAATTCGTTATCATACTTTACTGTTATCATGAAAGTTAGATAATTACGAAATTGGTGAAAACTACTACAAATACTGGACTCAAGAATTATTCCTAATCAAATTACATTTTTTTTAACTATGTATCATTCTGAAATTCATAGATCATCAAGGTGGTCATCTTTCATCAACATGGACTAAGTCCATGAAAGTTTTGTATGAAAATGTGTGTTATAAGCTAATCGTCTTTCGAGAAATATTTTATCATATATGTAAATAAGTGTGCTAGTTATAATTTGGAGAATGACGTCTTACTGCCTACTTTAAAAATCGTCACTATTCATATTTTATATTTGTGAAAATCATCATTAAATTGGTAAAAAACATATGTCTTTGCATTCGCGCAACAAATTTGTAAGTAATTTTTTTAAATCATTTTTTCCGGATACAGTTTACATGTCACATAAGAATTCATTAAAAACCCAAGTCAATGACAAAAAGCAAACCAGATATCATATAAGTAGTAACCACCCAACTTTTTTTTCTGAAAAGTGAGATTTCAGATGAACTGAAAGGTTGCCACAATTTTAATTCATATTTCTTCTCTTGTTATCTCCCTTCATACTGCACGTTTCCACGCTAACAACGTATCTTTTTCTTGTTCTAGGTAAGTATGATGAGGAGATTTAGAATCGTGTATTTTAATTTTTTCACTGAGACCTTCATCGGTCATTCACTGCGAAATGTTTTTAAAGTAATGCTGGTTTCTTAATAATTCCTTTTAAACAACATTTAAAATAAAAATGTAATTTAGCGTTTCTATCGTCGTTCGAAATCATTCGAATATGTCTCGTTTATATCAGTGTAGGAAGTTCTGGTGTTGCAAGTTATTATTTTAACCAACGAATCAAAATAGAAATATACTATGGTATGTGAATTGAAGACAAAGAAAAACAATATTTTTGTTGATTCTTCTTTTTATCCTTCTTCACTTTGCAGTAGTTTGTATTGTTTTCTCTCATTTGTTCTCTAATTTCGCCGGTCCATATAACTCCTGTCCTTTTATTTTATATTTTACCGGAAACGGAAAATATACCGGAAAAAAGATACTGCGAATCAGTGAAATACTTGCTGGGAAAAGGGTTTTAATTCTATTGTCACCTGGATGCGGTAGATGTTTAAATAAATTGAAGATTTCCGCAAAAAAAAAAAAAAAAAAAAAAAAAAAAATGTTTTACAAAATATATAATGAGAGACATAATTTGGAAATTATCTAATTAGACTACATTCCAGTTTTTTCCCCTTGCTTGTGGAACTAACTTTTCACCAATTCCTTTTGGTGAAAATACGTTTCAGAGATACATGACAGTAACATAGTTTTGATAATCTGGAGCAACTTTCAAGGGCGGGGAAGTATAATCTTCTACTCAAATTGCATTCAAGTGTTTCGTAGAATCCACATCTAAGCTGTATTTCAGAGGACCTTACAAAATACAGGTAATTGATACAGCATTGGTTCCCAATTAGTGCTTTGTGAACCCAGAGGATACGTGAGCTTGCTTCAAGGGGTACGAGTGGTAATCTATTCGCTAAGACCACTAAGACAATTAAAAAATCAATTACGCAAACATTGCTATTGCCAAATATATTTTTGGACATTTTTTATTTTTTGTAACGTTTGCTATTGGACTAAAATTGAATAAATCGCTAAAAACAGGTTTCATTTTTTATTTATCATTTCAGTTATGAGAGATAGGTGAGGTTGAGATCTTTCATGAAATGGTACTAGGGAACAACTAATTGTGACCCACTGTGATACAGGTATCAGAATTCTCGAAACCCGGAATTTAACTACTATTTTACCTGAAATGCCACGTTGCTAGCCGTTTGTCGTCTCGGGAGGTTGGTAGCCGTGACGATGGTATGGAACGTGCCCGGGATGCCGACCACAGAGGATCGATGTCAGAGGAGGACGGGTCCCCAGCCTGATTAAGGGCCAATGGACGAACAAGATATTACGACCTGTTAGACTGGCCGTTCAGGGGGCCTCCCACAACTGGTTGGGGTGACAGAACGTAGTAAGGATTTCAGCACTTTGCAACTCTCCCCTTATCAAATAAAAAACTGTGTGACTCGAACCCTACACAGATACTGTAATGGGAGCTAGCTTCGAAGAAGGAAGAAGGATACGGCGGAATTGGATAGCACCAAGAAATTAAACGCGCGATGACAGCACGTTAAATAATGGAGGACGATAGCGGAGAACGGAGACAGTTGCAACAAAATTCTGCTTTGTATTTAAGAATTCCAAACTACCGTCCAATCTGAATTAAATTAATAAAAACCTGATAGACAAATCTTCTTACAATCCTGCTGACGCACAGTTTTAAGTTTCTCCTTATTGTCCTTGTGCTTACATCCGTCCATATTTCTTGTTAAGCGTGAAGACTGAAGAGTCTACTGGTGACTACAATGTTGATACACATCAACATCATCGAAATGAAACCATCGACTTAGAAACTCTTTCTGACGCTGCAGAAATTAAGTTTATTTAACCGAAGAATATCACAGTATGGACGGCGATTACTTACTGCTGAAGTGCAGTAATTCCAGGTGTATCCCCGTCCGGCCGTATATGTTTAAAAAGAAAAAGAAGATTAAAACTGCTGTAGTCAACAGCTGGAAATTTTCTTTCACCTCTTGATGTATTTTCTACTATTTTCCAATGAAAAATCCCATATTTTAAACGTCAGATGAAATTCCACTGGGAAAATAATCTTCAGAGAAATTACGAAAATTTTTGGAAAGCAGATGAAACGCGTCTTTTCGATAAACTAGTCAAACATATTGTTAAAACCACGTTGTAGTAAGAGGAAAAGTGAATGGAGAAGTATGGATGGCAGGGTTGTTTGAAATGGGTTAAAAAGCATCAGCCCCAGTGCATTGATCTAATACGGTTGAACACGACACGAAAAATTATAATAACAAACTTCTTTATTTTAAAGCACTTGTGCTTGCTTTCAACCAATTCCTGTCATACTATAGTCATCGTTCTACAACTTCTACTTTATTTTGCTTATGTCTACTTACTCAACAAAAATTATAAACATCTAATTTGTCAAGACTCATTCCTATTATAAACAAAGATTATGGGCTGGTCATTTTATTTCTATTTTGGAGTTTCCTTTTTTCAGAACTTTTAGTCAGTCGTTCGTAATTGCTGGCTCATTATTGGCACTGGAGAGAATACCTACCATTTTGTATTTCTGACATATGGAAATCTTTTACATGCATTAATACGTTTTACTTTTCTTACTTCCATTAATCAATATTCAAACCCTAGCTCTTAACATTCAACGATGACTATAAGCCCTTACCTTTGACGTGCTCCCAGCAGAAAGGAAATACGTTTTTTGCCGTCTCTTTTTGCTAAGACCGATTTCACCGTTTGCCATCCGGTTATAATTCATCAACTTTCTCCTTACTATCTGAAATAAACCTTTGTACTATACCTGAAATTCTCTTATGATTTCTTCCTTTAAATGAATTCAAAATATATTACAAATCGTAGTCATTCGCGTAGATTAATGCTTAAGGAAGCTATTTTTGTTAAATTTGAAAAGATTATTTTTAGTTGGAAAAGCGAAATAAAAATCAAATTTTTCTTCCCTCTTGTCACGTCACAGAAAACGCTCTGGGATTTTACATCGCTTTAGTGACGTCACCTTGTCAGGTTCTTCGTGGTTTAATTAATCCAGTAATTAAGTAGTCCACAAGGTATTTCAGTTTAGACTTTGTTTATTTTTAACAATCAACGATATTGTTGACATGCATAGATATATCTGATTAGTATTTTATATTACCGCATTATATATATATATATATATATTTTTTACATTTCACAAAGCAACGTGACGTATAACCGCTACAAGAACCTCAGCTTGCCTGACATCGATCATTTTTGGTATATTCTAAACTTTAAATATTACTGCTGATCAGCGTGTGTAGAGATAAGACTGGGCTTTTAAGTATTTAACAGCACAATCTTCACGTTGTCGAAACAATAATTACTTGGCAGCTTGGAGTTAATAGATTATTATTTATAAAGAGAAGTATGGAAGTTTCATAAGACGAGTTATGCTTCAATACATTACATCGTGCGCAGGGACGCGAGAATTTCCTCCAAAAGCCCATGATTTAAACATGAAAAGGCAGCTGAATTTTACTTTAACCAAGTGATTTACCGATTGGTATACACACATCACATTACAGACAATGTAGTCGGTGAGAATTACTGCTGGAGCTACACACTGGACTCTTAAGAGTTTTTGTTACGCGATTATTACATTTTTTAAGGCCACATATAACGATGTGAAGTTATTGAAGGCTGAAAATACAGATAGGGCTATAATCTCAGAATGGAGCCTAGTCAAACAAGTGCTTTTCGTAATATGCAGAAATTATCTCCTACCCGTTGGGAAAATTTGGTGCTCTTTACATATGACTCAGGCATATCTTTAAAGGATACAGCACTACAGAATCTCGAAAATGCTAGTGATACTATAAATAAAATAAATAGCTTGTACAGTGCAATTAAATTTATACTTAATATGAAATAGAAACAATCACTTCAATTTGTCACACCGAGCGTGTTGGGTGAGTGGTTGAGGCTCTGGGCTTCCGTAGAGGGCATCCAGATTTGGGATTTCAATGGTTTCCCCAAATCCCTCCACGTGAATATCGGGGTGCTTCCTTCAAAAGTCCATGGCAGATTTCCTTCCCGTTCCTAGTCTCCGGTCCTTTCCCGCCTCTAATGACCTCGTCAACGAGGCGTAAAGCTATAAAAAATCAAATTGTCACGCATAATAAAACAAAGGACAGCTACAATGTGATGTCTGAAGGGAAAGAAGTTGCTCAAAGTTATTGGTTGTAGACGAATATATCAACTGAAGTTAGCACCTTGACGTTCAGGAATCTTTTTTAAACATCTAAGTTCTGCTACCTCTACATAAAGAAACGATAGTCATATTTTGCAATTCTTCATTACCTACTCACTTATCGGATCTCTTCTTGGAGAAATTCTTCATAGATGTAGATGGTATTTAAGTCACAAAAACGTTCTATATGAATCATTTACGCAGAAATACATAGACATCGTGCATAAATCTGTTTGGAAACCTAGTTCCACTTACAATATCAGCAAAGTTCATATTATCAATACTGCATTTGTAATAGAAAATCCTCATCATTTCAGTCTCTGTTGTGACAGACATTGCTCTGCCCCAGCAAACAAAAAGTTTCATGCATTAGCCTAACAGTTCTAAAGTTAAAATAATTATTTTTTGCATCAGAACCCAATTTACTCCATGAAAGAATTTTCTTCTTGAAATTTGACAGCTAAAAAGTATTAAGAGAAATAAACATACTACGGACTAAAGAAGGTGAACGTGACAAACTAATTCACAAATACTGAATATCGTATGATATTCTATGTAGAACTGTAAAAACTGTATTCAGATGAATTAGCTAACAAGTGACATTGCATATTTGTAGTTAAGACTTGAAACCGTGTATTGTTTCGTGATGCTGAGTAACTAATCCGAAATCAGTAGTTGGTAATAAAATTGGTATGTTAAAAAAAGATATAAACTGTTCATCTCCGATCAGAGCATCAGTATCTAATCTATCTCCTCGTTCTAAAATGACTTTTTCAACTTTACTCTTTATATGAAGTAAGGGACGCCCATTAATTACGTGAGCTCAAATAGGGGGGGAGGAGGTCCGGGGAAAGTTCACCAAGGGGGGGGGGGAGAGGTTGACGGAATCTCACGTGAATATTTTATTTCAGATTGCCGCCCTTCGAACAACAGGGTGGAAGGAGGGGGGAATCCCACCAGATCTCACCACAGTGACCGGGGGGGGGGGAGGGGGGTGTTACGAAAAGAACACCTTACGTAATTAATACACGCCCCATAAAGAATTCTTCTGTGCAGGTGCATTGTGGTATACATCACGCCGACGAATTCTAATCACTGAGAGAGTAGGTATACGGATCTACGCACTGTCAACAAGCTAAAATCAAAACCTAATTTCTGTCGTTCCGTTCCCTGGCAACAACGATCACTCTTCCGTTGCTGTCGCGCGTCATCTCTGCTCCACTTACCATAACGGCGTCCATTAAGGGGATATGAAATACCACCGAGGCAATATATTACCAGGCGACGTGCATTAAAAAGAGCTTTCCTTTCTGGTAATGTACGAGCCGCGCGGAGACTTGTCGAGAATCTCATTTCAGACGCTTAGTGGGCGGATGTGGAGGCCTTTCACGTGTTGTTCGTGATTTGCGCGTAACGATGCCGTTACCGTGCCGTGATTAATCAGTGCCATGCGTCTCTCTGTAGGCCGTCTTAATCAATGCGTCTCGGACAAATCAGAAACCAGCTAATCAACCGTCTTTATCCTCTACCTTAAAAAGATATCGTCATTTGCAACGAATGAATAAGTGTTTCCACTTGGAATCACTCTTTGACAAACATCGATGCAAAGAACATTTTGGACGATTGGCTGGATTTTTAAAATTTTTTTTAAATTGCTTAACGTCTCTTAACAGCAAGGTCTTTAGAGGCGGAGATTGGCTGGAGTATGTACATACGATCTGCTCTGAAATAGGTAATTGGTGGGCACCCATCTGCGAAAAAAAATAATTAATCTCCTGTTTTGAGAAGTCTGGATTTGTTTATTCCCACAATGAGAGGACATGCAAAGGATTGGCTCCTGTATCGTAATGCTTGGTTTAAGATGATTTTTGAATTCTATTTCGGTCATCCATATTTTGCTTTTATGACAATATTCCAAGGTTGATGTATAAATGGTTCCTCAAACTAGGTGATGACCGACCATCTAGTTCCGCTCATTTTAATATCGATTTTCTGGCAGTACTGTTACTAGTTCGATGATAAAATTTTTAAGGGAAATCGGCCTGAGTAAAACTTTCAAATATTAACTAGCTGGATATTTTGCAGAATGCATGTAAACAGTATTACTCCATTGTATTGATAGTATTTTGATTTTTCTGATAAAAAAAGAGAACAATAGAAGAAAATGAAAATAGAAAAAACATCAAACAATAGCAAAAGAAAAAATGGCTTTACGTCGGTTCGAGAATCACTGAGAACCACCGGCTCTAGAAAAGAATAGTATTTATGAGGTACATGAGCTCACTATTGTAGAAATTAATATTAAAATCATATTTATAATTATGCCACATATTCGTATGATTGAACAAACTGATTATGTTATTTGAATTTATAGGGAGTATAGCGTCGACCCAAGGGAGAAGGAGAATATTTTGTTCGCTGTTTCTACAGATAGAGAGAAATGAAGATGTTCGAATATTGGCAGTATGAATGAAAACTGATTTTGGTGGGCTGGAGTAGTTTTTTGTTGTTCTTCGGCAGCCGTTACGTGAGGCAGTGCTTTCTGTGTGATATAATTTCAAGTATTTAGTTTTCTTTTGTTTCATCTTTGAATATTTGTTTAGTAGCCCCAGTAGTCAGTCGTTCTTCGGCAGCCGTTACGTGAGGCAATGCTTTCTGTGGTGATATAATTTAAAGTGTTTAGTTTTCTTTTGTTTCATCTTTGCGTATTTGTTTAGCAGCCCCAGTAGTCAGACGTTCTTCGGCAGCCGTTACGGGGAATAGTGCCTTCTGTGATAGTTTTAATTCAAAGTGTGTGGTTAGCTTCGTCTCTGTATATTTGTTCGTCAGTAGCAGCAGCCATCGTCGGAACCGTTACGTGACGTAGTACCTCTAGTGATAATTTAATTAAAAGTGTGTAGTTAGTTGTAGCTTCATCCTTGCATATTAGTTTGTCAGTAGCAGCAGCTGCAGTCGTTGGTCGGAATCGTTACGTGAAGTAGTACCTCCAGTGCAAATTTAATTTAAAGTGCGTAGTTAGCGTAAGCTTCGTCTTTGTATATTTGGTTATTGACAAAGGGCCTCCTACTGAGAACGCATAGTGAGTCCGTTTTTCTCGTGTACTCCTTAGTTTTTCTTTCTGTTCTGTAAGGTAGTATGTGTACGGACTGTGGTTGTTGTGTGCAGACGCAGGCTGAGGTGACTGACCTGCGCACCCAGCTTGCAGCTTTGGTAACAAGAGTTACACAGCTGGAAGCTGCCGCAAGTGAGTGCAGTAGATGCGGTATTGGTGACCCTGTAGACGCTGATCGGTTCGCAGGTTCTCCCATACCAGTCATCGAACCTGCAGTCCAGGCCGAGATGTCTGAATCTATGGGGCCGTCGCCTAGTGGTGGCTGGCGTGTGGTTTCTGGACGTCGACGGCGCATGCGGGGGCAGTCGTGCAAGCTTGATTCCCAAGAAGGCGAGCTTGTACCTATGTCCAATCGGTTTGACTCATTGTCTGGATCTGATTCAGTCCTGCAATCGTCGGCCTGTGAGTTGGCAGCCCCACAGCCCGCTAAGTCTGGGCAACTACAGAAGGGGGTTTTAGTGGTCGGTAGCTCCAACGTTAGGCGATTTATCGAACCCCTTAGGGAAATGGCGAAGTGGTCGGGGATGAATTCCGATATCCATTCATTGTGTATTCCGGGGGGTCTGATCCGAGATGTGGAACAGGCCATCCCGGATGCCATTGAACGGACGGGGTGCAGCCAGCTGCGGATTGTAGCTCATGTCGGCACCTATGATGCTTGCCGCCTAGGGTCGGAGGTTATCCTCTCGTCCTTTGGGCGACTTGCAGAAAGGGTGAACTCTGTGGCCATTGGCCGCAAGATTTCTGCTGAGCTATCCATCTGCAGCATTGTCGACAGGACTGACTGTGGTCCTCTGGTTCAGAGCCGTGTTGAGGGGCTGAACCAGAGACTACGGCCCTTCTGTGATAGTCATGGCTGCAGATTCCTTGATCTTCATCCTGGGGTTGAGTCTTGTAGGAATCCCTTGGATAGATCAGGGGTGCACTACACACGGGAATCGGCTACATGGGTGGCAGGGGCCGTGTGGAGTGCATTGGGTTTTTTTTTTAGGCTGAGGGAGGATGACCCTGAGGAGGAAATTCAGTTGTGGACAGCCAAGATAAATTCAGCACCGCGTGTTAGGGGTAGTTTAAAAGAATCCGAACATTAAAAGTTCTAGTAGTTAACTGCAGAAGTGTTTGTAATAAACAGCCTGAACTCGAAAACGTTATTCGTAGTACAGATGCTGATATCGTAATTGGAAGTTGGTTAAAACCGGATATAGGTTCCGCCGAAATTTTTAATAGTAACATGAACATAATCCGTAAGGATAGGTTGCATTCCCAAGGAGGTGGTGTATTTATAGCTGCTAGTAAGTACCTCCCTTGTAGCGGAATAGATGTCCATACTGTCTGCGAAATCATCTGGATCAAGCTCAACGTAGCTAGGACAAAACTTGTGATAGGCTCTTTCTATCGTCCACCCGATGCAAGCGTAAATATTGCCGAGGCCTTGAGAAATAATGTAAATAATATAGCACGGCAATTTCCGGACCATACAATAATGCTAGGAGATGACTTTAACTTGCCAGATATCGACTGGACTAATTACGTTCACGTTACTGGGGGCAGGGATAAAGCAGCTTGCGAAATCATTCTAGACCTATTCTCAGATCACCATCTTGAACAGCTCGTAACTGAACCAACGCGATGCCTCAACGGTAACGAAAATATTTTAGATATAGTTGTTACAAAAAGGCCCGAACTATTCACGGATATTTCTACCACCGCAGGAATAAGTGATCACAAAGCTGTAATTGCTACAGTAAAACTAACAACCACGCGCAGAAAGAGAAAAGAGAGGATCGTTTACAGATTCGAAAAGGCTTCAAAAGAGTGTTTTAGAGGGTATTTGAGGCATTCGTACCACACCTTCTTAGTAGCAGGAGGCACCGTTGAAGAGAGGTGGCATCGATTCCTACACATACTCGGGGATGGTATGAACTTGCATATACCGAAACGGACAATCAGGGAAGAGAACGATCCCCCGTGGTACACACGGGAGGTAAAAAGGTTACTCAAGAAGCAAAGGAAGATACATGCACGATCAAAAAGGACGATGCATCGGACTGATTTAGATAAGTTAGAGGAGATAAGGGGACGTGTTAAGAATGCGATGCGTGAGGCATTTAATAACTTTCGTGAAAATTCTCTCTCTAAGAGCCTCACTGAAAACCCTAAGAAATTTTGGTCGTATGTAAAAAAAGTTAGTTGTAGTGGGAACAATAAGCCAGTTCTAATAAAAGACGGACGGGAGGTTGAAGACAGCCGCGGCAAGGCTACCTTATTTAACACCGAATTCAAAAATTCATTCACGCAAGAAAACATAGAAAACATCCCCACTTTACCACATCATGTGGAATTAGAGATGGATCCGATAGAAATTGATAGCGTAGGAATTGTAAAGCAATTAAAACTCCTGAAGTGGGGTAAAGCCCCGGGTCCCGATGGTATACCGGTAAGAGTATTTTCTGAACACGCGGAGGATATTGAACCATTTCTGTCAGATATATTCCGTAAATCACTAGAAGAGAGAAAAGTTCCTTCTAGCTGGAAAATAGCCCAGGTAATTCCCGGTTTTAAGAAAGGAGATAGGAGTGATCCTAGGAATTATCGACCCATATCTTTAACATCGGTCTGCAGCAGAATTCTGGAACATGTCATATGCTCGAACATAATGAAGTTTCTAGATGAGAACGAGTTACTTACACCATGTCAACACGGATTTCGGAAGAAGAGATCATGTGAAACACAATTGGCCCTATTTTCCCACGACATAATGAAAGTTATCGATGCAGGTTCGCAAGTTGATGCAGTTTTTTTGGATTTTCAGAAAGCTTTTGATTCTGTACCATACAACCGACTTTTAGCGAAGATTCGAGCTTACGGTATTTCGGCTCAGATTTGCGAGTGGATACGTGATTTTCTAACTGGTCGATCACAATATGTCGTTGTTGACGGGGAAGCCTCTTCTAAGATAAATGTTACTTCGGGCGTTCCTCAAGGAAGTGTAATAGGTCCACTTCTTTTCTTAATATTTATAAACGATCTAGGTGACAACGTCAAATGCTGGTTGCGATTGTTTGCCGACGATGCGGTTATCTATAGGGAAATAAGGTGCTCCGACGATTGCTTAGAAATTCAGCGTGATTTGGATGCTATTTTCGATTGGTGCCGTAAATGGCAGCTTACACTTAATTTCAAAAAGTGCAAGGCAATGCGGATAAGTAACAAGAAGAATCAGGTTGTTCACGAGTACAAAATAAACAATTCACCTGTTGACACGGTTGATTCCGTGAAGTATCTGGGGGTGATAGTACAAAGCAACATGAAATGGGACATGCACATAACTTCCGTCGTAGGCAAGGCAAATTCTAAATTACGTTTCATAGGTCGTATTTTGAGGAATTGTAATGCTCAAACAAAGGAGATAGCGTATAAAACACTAGTGCGTCCGCATTTGGATTACTGTTGTGGGGTTTGGGATCCGTATCGCAAGGTTCTGATTGACTCAGTTGAGAGGGTGCAGAGGAGAGCCGCTAGATTCGTGACTTGTTGTTACAGCCCTTATGAAAAAGTCACAGAATTGATACATAGATTGGGCTGGGATAGTTTGGAAGACAGACGACGTAGCTTGCGTTCGAATTTATTGGAGAATATGCGAAAAAATTTAAATTTCGAGTGCAATGAAATACTTCTTCCGCCAACCTATTTAGGTCGCAATGACCGGAGGGATAAGATTAGAGAAATAAGATGCCGTACTGATACTTATATGTATTCCTTCTTTCCTCGCACTATTCGGGATTGGAATGGGCGGGTTTAGGATTGGTGCTTAGCACCCTCTGCCACCCACAATGTTTGTGATTTGCAGAGTATGGATGTAGATGTAGTATTTGAAAGAACAAGCCAGAGGGCATGAAGAAGTTCGACTATATTAATTCATTTTTGTTAATATTTTACAAATGTATTTAGATCAAACAAAAGATAAATAATCGATAATAGTTGTTGAACTGTAAAACTTGAATAAACCATTTGATCTGAAGTTTATAAAAGCATTGCGGTTTTTGAAAAAACAGAGAAGTGTAGAATTAATGATAAACTAAAGTATTAACGTTATTATTTTCAGGTAATTTACAGCTTTGGAATCTTATGTAACCAGAAAATATAGATAACTGATGTGGACCTATCAAAGAAATGCGTTACTTGTAAACGGAAAATAAATGCGACTTGTTTATATTAATGAAACCGTAAGGGAAAAGTTCGAAATATTATACGTAATACCCTTTACATTATCGGTTTCCAAACTGGGGCGCGAAGACATGTTGGGGAGAGGGGGCGGGGGAGAGGGGTTCGAGGTAGCTTCACCACCCGTGTGAACGATAGCCAGCTCTTCTCCGTATGAAGTGCTAAGTTTCCTTCACATCTCTTAGAGACAATTTAGGTGAGGGGGAGGGGGGGGGGTTTCATAAATTTTCTTTTGGAAAAAGGGAGGGGGGAGGCGTGGGAACTGATCTTTTGAATGGAGGCTTGGTTAGAATGAGTTGGGAATTCCTACTTTACATGTGGTTACAGCGTCGTTTACGATTTTTATCAGATCAAACTTCACAAATGCCGGATAATCGATGGTTGGAGACGGCATGACCTGATATTTCGAACGGGTTTGTTAGGATGATCGTAAACACAGTTTGGCTAATACTGCATGGACGCATGGACCAGTTGTGTGGAACATAGTAGGATCGCTGCTGTAGTTTGCCGAATATTTCCATTGCAGTCGCTGAGCTTATTAGTAAACTTCTGGGACCATGGAGGCAGGGGCAACAGTGTTCAATTTACCGCGCATTCAATTTAACGTTGAATCCGGCACTTTCGGCTAGGAATACGGAAAAAGTATCAATACTGTTTTTGATACCGATACTTTTGTACACTATACTTTTCATAAGATACTTTTACTCAAATCAGTACTTATAAGAGGTGGCAGGGATGGTGCGCCTCTATCAGTTGGCCAGTCGGTAAACACCAAACGCCCGGGTAGCTGAAACGACATTAGGTAACGTGGTGAGGAGGTGGCTGTGAGGTGGGGAGGCGCGTCCTGATCCGTTTAATTTGGCTTCATGGCGCGGCCTACAAAACCACGGGCCATAGGAAGCCACCATTAGGGCTCGAATGAACTTTTTTTCCTGACTACTCCGACCTTTAAGGAAGGTAGAGGATTGAAGACTCTTGTGCGGTGCTTGAGACACCTGTGCGCTTTTAGTTGGTCACCAAGGAAAAGACATCTGCATTCAAAAGAGCTGGAGTCACAGTCGAAGTCCGGTTGTGGATCAAATACTGACTGCCTACGATAGTCATTATCCTGACATATGGATCACTCTCCTCTACGGCGTTAGTCCGCAACCAGTGTGCTGTCACAACGTGAAAGGTGTGCCGCGAATTTTTACTTATTGTAAGGAATAATTGTCGAATTCATTTTATAGGAATTTTATTCTCGTTTCTGTATTTCATGTGCCGCGAATTATTACATATTGTCGTCTTCTCAGAAATTAAATGTTAATTGTGTTAATTTTAGTTGATTTTACAGTGGTGTGCCGTGTTGAGTCATGGATAATTTATAGTGGCCGCGAGTAGATATAGGTTACGCATCATTGCGCTGTGCGGCACAACATTCTCACATAACTTTTAACTACTAATGACCGAAAGATCGCTCAACGATCCAATTAAATAGTAACAAGCATCAGAGTTGAATCGCGTTAGCTGCAAATTAATAATTCTTGCTATATTTTAAACGTTTCTCAAATAAAATAGTTATTTTTTGTGGTGTTTTGAATGTCAAATAAATGGCGTATTAAAACCCTTTCTTTGTAATACCAATTAATAGTAAAATTGTTAATCACAGCTGTTTAAGTGAATTTTCTTTTATAAAATGTATGTTGCTTGAAATATTGCTGTTACGACATACAGACCAAAATAAGTATGTCAGTTTTTTCCGTGAAGAAGTGTTTTATCACAATTTAGCGAACCAATGCAGTGTTGGCCATCCTGATCTGGGTTTTCCATGGTTTCCCTAGATCGCTCCAGGCGAATGCTTGGATGGTTCCTCACAATAGCCCATGGGCGCCACCTGCCATATCCCTTCCAAACCATTACCTTTCCTGATAGGTGCAATGCACCCTCCGCCAAACACTTTTAGTGAATTGCGGAGTAATTTTAATAGTAATAGTGTTTTGAATAGCCAAATTGTGACATTTATAATGTGGTGCTCCAACGTAGAGCCTCGCTTATTGCAGACTGAAACATTGTAGACTAATAATTATTTCAGGTTAAACAGGACATAAGTGTATCATTGTTTCGTATAGATGGCGTGTAATAGGATGCATACCTTTCTACGCTTCACCAACAGAAGTTTTTAAGATTACGCACTTTGAAATCGCTATCACATACTCGCCCACGCTGGCGCCAATTTTGGGCGCAATTCTGTGTAAGTTTGCACGTAAAGCGATCAGTTATCATGTAGATGTTGTTTTCGTGTTCCGTATACAAAAATTGAGAGGATGGATGATGATGTGACGGGATGATGTCCATATTTACCTTCATAACTTCGTTAATGTCGGTCGTGGCATTGTAGGGAGTGGCTAGCAGGTTGGCATCGCGTTGCTGTGGTCACCGGTTCCAACCCGGCCACGGGCATCGGCGGTTTCCATGCTTCATTGTCTGTTTTTAATGAAACAATACACTACATAGATTCATTCACTGGAAGAATCATAATATAAGCTGGTAGGCTAAATGTGCTAGTAGTCAAATGCAATTAAAAGAAATACTTTGTCAGTAGAACTGTAGAAAGAAACTCTCAAGATCAGTCTCAGTGTTAGCGACCTTTCCCTACATTCGTTTGATTATGTTAAAAACCGTATGAGCAGTTTTAAACATTCAGCTACAAAGATATATTCTTTGCAACACAGTGATTCGAACCCCTCTTCTCCACTTGGTAATGAGTAACTCTGCTGACTCAAATACGGATTATGAGAAATTTAACATGACGCATGCTGAAAGGTAATATGCATTAAAAGCATCAGCATCATAGATAATCTCTTATAATTGGTAGTATAAGATATCTCGTTACACAATATTTTTGGAAGTTGTGTGTCTGTTTTCCATGTACGACTTAGGTATTTTTGATACAACGAAGCATTCGATCTTAATGTAACAGCAAAGTCACCTGGAAACCAGAGTTGCCTCTGTTTCAACCACAATGTCTGACACTCATGTTGGCAACACTGCAGACAAGTTGCAGGCGGACTCGTTTTGCGGTGCGGCCGCAGTCGCCTAAATTACTAATCGACGATCGTTGTGGTACTGTGTCGGACACGGCGGCACGCCTAAATAATACATCCCGGAGCAGCCGTGCCAACTGTTGACAGAGGGCGAGAGTGCGGCAAACGAGCTGGCGCGCTGCTGTCATACGTGACCGCTGACGCGCCTGCTACGGCTCACCAGGGACGCCGGAGAAACACGTCACACGCACTGATAATTTACGCAGCTGCCGAGAGTGAAAATGCTGTCGAAAAACCTCGCTTAAAGCATGAGTTGAAACTACTTCACCTTGCACTCATTATTTTTATTTATTTAAATCGATCTGGACAGTTGTGGGCTAAGAATACACAAGTTACAAACTATTCTTTTTTGGAAGCACGCCGGTTCGAATCCCCGTCAGGCTATGCAGATTTGGGTTTTCCGTAGTTTCCCCGAATCATTGCAGGAGAATGCCGGTTCCTTCAAAACATCATGACCGAATTCCTTCCTGTTACTTGTCCCAGTCCTTTCCCGCCTTTAATGACGTCGACGAAGCGTATAACAAAAAAGAGCAACCTTTTTTCTTCCTCTGACCTACATATTTTTCTTTATCTTCCCGCGAAAGGTTTTAGTCTCCCTTAATTCCGCAACTTTCTGTACGGTCTTGAATTTTTGCTGGTACAGAACCTCCTTTACTTAGACATTTCTCGTAAAAAAAAGAATATTTTATGCTACAGTCTCTCTTTGTTAAGTCTTTCATGTATCCCTGAAAGGTTAACCTCTTCATTCTCGGCGTGGTGGTCTTGTTTTTAAACTTCTCTTACAGTTCCTTGCTGGAAGGTAAAGCTTCTGGTATTTTGTTGCGAATTAAAATCTTGTACATTTATCAATTTTAAACAATCACCAATACCACTATTTATTACAATTTATTATGAACAATAAACATTCATTATTTGACCTACTTTAATAATGCTTCAAAATATTGAGGATTTTCTCACACATATCAGCCAACCTGTTCCATCAGCGAGTATCTAGAAACATAATTGTTCGGCGTTCAGATATAAACACAACTAGTAAGGGAACGGAACAAACCACTCAGTAACACATTTTAGCGTATGAATACTTATTAAATATTAATTATTGTTTAATGTAAGATCAATGAAATCGGAATCATTACAAACCTAGGTTGAGAAAAGAGAATGTTTACACCTGTATCGAATCGTTTATACTCTATTTTAAGATGTATTTTGTTAGTGTATGAAACGGATATTTATGAATCGGAGATAAGGTATTTTCTATCATCTACGTAGATAGTAATTGAATACAGCCAAAAATCAAAACCATACCAGCCGTTACCCAGGCGACATTTCAACAGGATCAGATATTTCCTTAAATTCATTATTGGCACTAATGAGGCAAGATGCTACATTTCTCTTCAAGGCCAGCACATCGAAATACACTCTAAAAGCAACATATGAGTGTTATTTTATGACCTTCTTATATATTAAACCAAAGATATTAAAGAACAGTAAGAATCGTTGTGCTAGGTTTACCACAGTGAAATGAAATACGTGTAATAAACAGGAATATTTTTTGAAAACCAGATTACTCGCTCTTTCTCACAAAATTTAAAGATGAATCTTACAGTAAAATCAGCACATAATTATGTAATTTTGATCTCATGGCTCCTCAAAGTTTGGGAATCGTTAAGGCGGCTTTGAATATTTTTTACGTGATGATAGTCTGTCTAGTATAGATAGTGCTGTGATTCAGGAGGTCATTAAACTTCGATTTTAGCTGCCTTGGTGTCAGTGGCGTAGCTAGGTCAACAAGGGCCCCGGTGCAAAAAATTTATTTTGGGCCCTCAGGCCAGACGGGCGACCTTTTTTTTTGCTTTGTGTGCTGGTAGGGGCCCCCTAAACTGAGGATGGGGGCCCTTGAATTGTTCTTTAGGGGCCGCTGAGCAGTGGTTGGGCCCCCCCTGAGCAGCGAGGGCCCTTAGTGAGGGGCCCCTGTGTTCTCAGGGCCCCTTAGACGACGGTAGAGCTAAAAAAAAAAAGTTCGCCAGTTTGCCGTGAAGGCTCGTGGGCCCTCTAAACTGCGCGAGCGTGAGGGCCCCGGTGCACTGCACCGCCTAGCCCCATAGTAGCTACGCCCCTGCGTGGTGTAGGAACACAAACAGATTACATTTTCCATTTTCTACTACCTTTCCGACAAATCTTTATGGTTTACGTCTTAGAGGATTTTGTGTTATGCCTTTTCTTCTATAACTGTGACAAATGCAATAATTCTGCATTGAATATTACAATATTACAATA